>JAODAL010008882.1:0-114368 GCA_025379985.1 Phyllomedusa bahiana
GGGGGGGGGGGGGGAGTGGGATGTTGGTTTGGGCTGAAAGGGCATCAGCGCTGCAGGGGTCATGCAGAGTCTGGCTGTGCCTCCACATAGCTAGGTGGAACCAGAGCAACCAGCAGCAAGAAGAGACCAGCAAGCTATTTGGAAGGGCTAGCAGAAGGGATAGCTGCGTGGTGAACGCAGTGAGTAGGTTGCCGTCTGCCGACCATCCGAGTCACTGGCGTGACACAGGAAGCTGGCTTTCAATTGTAGTAAAGCTGGTTGACATGGACGGCAACAAAACCTATAACGCAAATGAAGTAATACAAATATCAAAAATAAATGTAGGGACTTACCACTGGATGACAAACAGCAAGACATACCATGATATGGAGATGAATGGATGGAGATAGAAGAATAAAGGACTTAAGAATAAAAGAAGAATAAAGAATCGAGAAGCAAGAATCCAAAAATACCTGATCCTAACAACTAACTTTCCCCACCTTTGTCCCTAGAGTTGGCCCTAACACCAGACCCTCTGGTCCTATTCTTCCCTGTAGATATCTCTACCAATGCCCCTAAGCTATGTTAACCCTCATCAAAATTGCACAGAGCTATCAATGAGAGCTCAGGAACAGAACACACTGAAATACTGACACAGGGCAGAAGAGAAGCAACAGAGAACTAAAGACAAACTGGGATCAACTAACTGGGAACAGAGAATTAAGCAAAACAGGACGCATAAGGACTGAATGCAAGAAAGAGAATGCGAGCAGCTCACACAACACAAGCTCTCAGCAACAGTATACTCTGCGCCTGCCGCCAAGTAAAGCTAAGCTTTATCGAGAGCTCCCAGTCAACCACTCCCAGTAGTTGAGCTCACATGTGCTATATGATCAGCTGGTAGTCTAGAGTGTTGTTTGAGGCAGTTGCATAGTAACAGCCTCATGTGATTTAGTAAGCAGGAGAAGATGAGATAGCAGAAGGATTCCTGCCATTCCTAACATCAGCTGCTTGGTCCATTTGTTCTTAGGAAGATAAAACAACACCAGAGGCGTCTGGCAGCAGTTTACCGAGCATGCAAGTGTAATGAAAACTTAGTGCTCAACTGATTCTGAACTCATCAAACTTGGTATCAGAGTATTCTGAGGAGAGAATATAGTCTTGATGTTTCACGTTTGCTAGAACCTGTTGGTGTCATGATCCTGGAAGTGTATGCCCGCTCCAGCTGTGTTAGTCTTAACATACCGTAGTTCAGGAAGGGAAGATCTCTCCTTAAGGAGAGCACCGAACGAACGGCTTGTAGAGTTTTTGTTTTGCCTTTTCGCCCTCTACTTAGAATCTGCATATCACAAGGCATTATGGGAAAGGGGCTGAGAAGCCCACAGCGCCCTCTGTTAGTTGTAACAAATCCTCAATTTGCTTTTGACCTACCGAGTCTTGAGAAAGCAAAAAGGATTTTTTAGCCAAGCCAGTATCTCTCATCTACAGACAACGCTGTTTCGGGATTTTTGTCCCTCTTCAGTGCAGAGTAGAGAATATACTGGCTGGCTGTGTGGGAGGCATCGGGTAGATGAGAGATACTGGCTTGGCTAAAAAATCCTTTTTGCTTTCTCAAGACTCGGTGGGTCAAAAGCAAATTGAGGATTTGTTACAACAACAGAGGGCGCTGTGGGCTTCTCAGCCCCTTTCCCATAATGCCTTGTGATATGCAGGTGCTAAGTAGAGGGCGAAAAGGCAAAACAAAAACTCTACAAGCCGTTCGTTCGGTGCTCTCCTTAAGGAGAGATCTTCCCTTCCTGAGCTACCCGATGCCTCCACACAGCCATCCAGTATCTTCTCTACTCTGCACTGAAGAGGGACAAAAATACCGAAACAGCATTGTCTGTAGTTGTGAGATACTGGCTTGGCTAAAAAAATCCTTTTTGCTTTCCCAAGACTCGGTGGGTCAAAAGCAAATTGAGGATTTGTTACAACCCACAGAGGGCGCTGTGGGCTTCTCAGCCCCTTTCCCATAATGCCTTGTGACATACCGTAGTTGGGCAGCACGTGTTCTCTGACTACAGTTATGCCAAAAGTCCTTGCTGCCTTCAGAGGGTTTGTGGCTCCCAGTGCCTCAACTGCGGTAGGAACGGAGTCGTAGTTAACAGCTCCGTTTCTAGAGCAATCTCTGTAAATGGCAGGGACCGGAAAAAAGCTCAGATCCCTGTAGTTTATTTGCCACAGTCTGTGACCGTGGCATAAACAAAGGGGATTCCTCTGCTCCATCAGGTCACCGGAATTGTCAGTGCCCGATGGAGCTCGGGGAACATCAAGTACAGTCAGCCCTGGGGACCTAGAGTAGTCGCAGGGCTGTCTGCATAGTAAGTCTGCTGTCAGGGTGCACTGTGTGTCGTTCTGACAGCAATAAACATAAAAGTGCCGTATATGTTTTAAGATTTTAAAAGTACTGACTAAATATTCAGCCACTTCTTGGCAGTTTTCTCTTCTCCCTTCATGCAATCAATATTCCAACATAGAGACTGAGTCAAATTGCATTTAAAAAATGTTTCTTTCTTTACTTATGTAGCATAACGTATGGAGTTTAAATCATGGCTACGTGCCTATATATTCCAAATCATCGTTATAATATACGGTCAAATGTCAGTACTTAGTTGTAGTAGTTTCAGCACATGAATTCACATTTCAGTGGTATGCAACCCCATATTCGAGCTGACCAAGAGTGAGCAAACCGCTCCGTACTCCATACGTTATGCTACATAAGGAAAGAAAGAAAAAAAATTTAAATGCAATTTGACTCAGTCTCTACGTTGGAATATTGTTCTGACAGCAACCTGTGTCACGCTGACACATAGGGCCACATGTATGAAAACTGTGTAGGTCTAAAACTCACTTTGTTGCCCATAGCAACCAATCAAAGACCCCCTTTAATTCTTCCAGAGCACTATATGGAATGAAAGGGGCGCTCTGATTGGTTGCTATGGGCAACAAAGTGAATTTTAGACCTAGACAGTTTTCATACATGTGGCCCATAGTAAAGTAATGTATTAGTATACAGGAGTATACAGGAGCATGTTAATACATTACTAAGTGTTAAAAAAGTGTACAAATAGTTATCCCTTAATAGCATTTAAAAAAAAGTAAAAAACATAAAAAAAGTGGGGGAAAAACTAAATAAAATAAATAATAAAATAAAAAAATTAATAAAGAAATTATTGTGCATACATTACACAAACCAAAAAAAACTACACATATTAGGTAGCTACATGACCATAATAAGCTGTAGAATTAATCTAACCAGTTATTTGGTGTAAAATGTGAATGGAGTAAAAAGAAAATATTTTAAAAGACAAATGCAGAAAAACGCTTTTTTATATTCATGGTGCAAAACAATTTTGTTTAAATTACACAATAGCTGGTATGTAAACTCAAACTACGCTTCCCAAAAACACAATTTCTCCTCCATGAAACAAGTCCTCATACAACTGTGTCATAGAAAAAATTTAAAAAAAGTTCTGACTATTGACACGCAATGAGACAAAAACTAAAAAATTTAGCTGCATCAGGCCTGGTGCTTAAAGGGGTTTTGCCACGATCTCATTTCATACCCCCTGCATCCAGCTCTTCAGCTCTGTGTGCTCAGAAGGGGGCGTGTGTGATTTGTTTGAATTGCAGATCATGTGACCCAGCAGGATGACATCACCAGGCCTTTCCTCTCTCTAGTCAAAGAAAGGTCTGTTTATGTGTACAACTGTAAGTAGCTACAATGTAGCTCAGAGGTAAAACTTTTGCCTCCAGGCACAAGGCTCCTCGGTTCAATTTCCTACAGGAACCAAACCTGTGGATTTTATTTCTCTTTATCAGTGCACATACCTCATTGAGGTTTCTTTTTTTTATTTATTTGCACTGTTTGACTAATTACTATGGAGACAGAGGACGGGAGTAGAATGACAGCACCTGGGGTTTGAACACTCAGTAGCTGCCTGAGAGGAAAGGTGAGGTCTGAGCATGTGCGACCAGGACTGAGAAGCTCTCAGCCCTGGTCGTATCCCCTGGAGACGAGCTGTAAACAATGGATCAATAAGGGATCAGCTAAGACAAAAACGGTGCCGAATTTTTAATAATGATGAATGGTGAAAATGTTTATTATTTAATTTACAAACTTCCCACGTCAATTTTACTTTGTGGCAAAACCCCTTTAAAGAATTAGAGGACTGTTATAGACCCATCAACTCAAGCACCTTGTTGAATTTTGTTTTTTAAAAAGGGAAGAGTTTTGCATTTTATAGGCCCTGTTGAAGTCTATATGGCGAAAGCGTTGTTTTTTTTACAAACAAATCTTTTTTATTTTATAACCCTTTTTGGTGTGTTTTCGGGGTTTTTGCGCTAAAAAAAACTCTCTATTTGGGTTCCGGTTTTTTCCATTTGGGTCGTTGTTTTGAATTTCAGTAGTGGTTGGCAGGTTTTAGCTAGTTGAGCTGTGTCACCCTTTTGGGTTGGCTCTTATGGGAGTAGAAAAAACATGGGGTGGGTGTTTTACCCGTTTTCCCAGGACGGGTTTTTTGGAAAGGTCCCTGGAGGCCTAAAAAAAGTCTGCTCCAGGAAATCAGGGGGCGTCTTGCTAGTGGAGTGAGTAGAGAGGAGCTGATGGGTGGGCCCAAAGGGCTGGGGGAAACCATTCGGACAGTGAGATTCTGTTTTGGGTTTGTGGTGCTGGACGTAGGTACAGCCCAGTTTTTGTTTAGGGTTTTGGGTTTTTTTATGAATACTGTACTGTACCCTTTCCCTGGGTAAAATAAGTGGCAAAGGGCCAGATAAAAGCGGGCAGTGTCAGAGGCCATTTAGGGGTGCCCAAATTTCCTTTTAAAGAGGACGGCGATGCTTGAGAACCCCCTTGGCCCTTGGAGGGACCGATGGCGTCCTGGAGGGAGAGTGAGTGTCAAATTTTAAAATAATTATAAAAATAAAGGCCCCCCTCCCCAGTCATGTCCCCCTTTGCCTATTTCTTGGGGGGGTTTCTTTTTTTCTTAAAAAATTAGAAAAAATTTGTCCAAAATATAGAATTTTTAGGGTTAACTGCAACCAATTATTAAATAGCATCAAAATGGTAGCCCAATATCACCAAAGGGAAACCAAAAAGATGCTTTTCAGGGAAAATAATAGTTATTTTTGAAAGTTTATTTATTAAGTAAAAGGGAACATTGGGGGTAAAGGGAAGGAGGTTTTTGGTTTAAAAAATGGGCTTTCTTCCCAAAAGGGGGCGTTTTAGGTATGGGGAAGACCAGGGACAATTGCAAAAGCATGTTGCAAAAGCTTTGACTGCCTCCCCATTTGTAATCAGGTTTTACAATATAGTTTTCAAATTGTAGGGTAGGGACTTGCTAATTTAGGCTTAATGGGTTGTGAACTGACCATGGGAAGTATTCTATGATATTAGTATGTATAAGAAATTGAGAACATAAATGAGAAGGGACACATAGAAACGCTCTAAATGGGCCCCTCATGGGTTTTGTAACCTATGGCAGAAGAGGCGGTATTTGTATTGATCTATGGTAAGGGTACAGAGGGGGGACAAATACCGCCTCTTCTGCCATAGGTTACAAAACCCATGAGGGGCCCATTTAGAGCGTTTCTATGTGGCCCTTCTCATTTATGTTCACAGTTTCTTATACATACTAATATCATAGAATACTTCCCATGGTCAGTTCACAACCCATTAACACATGTACTGGATCCTTGGGTTGGCACTGCTTACTTAACCGTTTGTGTGTTCTTTGGACATGCAAACAGTTGAAAGCCATGGTGGAGCAGGAAGCCATCTGCTCCCTGCCCTGCTACTTATTCTTGTAGGCTGCAGGCTGGCTACAAGAAGTGATCAGTATGCCCCAACATAGGCAGTGTAATGAGAAGTGTCTGCTTAAAGGGGTTGTCTCACTACAAGGATTGCTTTTTATGTTAAAGATCTTGCAAAAACAAGTCACTTTGCAATATGTGTCCATTAGCAGTGTCCTACCTATTCCTAGATATCCCCTCTTGTATGGGCTGCATCAGCTCCTCAGGTCGCTATAGCTACAGACCTGTTTGATCTCTCCTGATAGGCTGCCAGCACTGGTTGCTATAGCTACAGACCTGGCTTCTACTGCAGACTAGTAGAAGCCAGTAAACACGCCCCTAAATTCAAATTGAAACCAAGAAAACAGGACTGAGGTAAGATGAATAAATGTAGTGAGACAACCCCTTTAGGGGTGCTTAGAGGCATGGCCTCATGGGGTGTCACATATTTGGCTGTGGCTAGAGGCATGGCCCGGTGTGCAAATAACTGTATTGATCTATGGTAAGGGTACAGAGGGGGGATAGTTATTTGCACAGTTTCTCACCATCTGGCCATCTGAACACATTTTAGGGGCCCTGGAATAGCTGAGCAGCGTGCCCTTCACAAATACATGACATCGCACCGGGCCATGCCTCTAGCCACATCCAAATATGTGATACCACATGAGGCAATGCCTCTAAGCACCCTTAAGCAGACACTTCTCATCACACTGCCTACTTTGAGGCATACTGATGACTTCTTGTAGCTAGCCAGCAGCCTACAAGAATAAGTAGCAGGGCAGGGAGCTGATGGCTTCCTGCTCCACCATGGTTTCTAACTGTTTGCATGTCCAAAGAACACACAAACAGTTAAGTAAGCAGTGCCAACCCAAGGATCGAGTGCATGTGCCCTGGATTCCCAGGACATACATTCAACCACCTGGGCCCAGATGTGAAGCTATAGGGGATGCAGGGGTAGCAGTAGCTACCAGACCCTGAAGCCTAATGGTACATGGTATGTGAGGGCCCTTTAAGCAATTTTGCACTAGGGCCCAGGAGGTAATAGCTACACCTCTGCCTGGGTTCCTATGCTTGTGGGACCTCCCTGGACAAACAACTAGTGTGCCCAATGGATATGATGGCCCTGCTCAGCACTCAGTTGTGAAATGGAAGGGATCAGTTATGGCTGTGCCCCCTCTTTACAATGGCTCCATAGCAATCACATAGTCTGCCATGTTATGTATGCTCATGTGTAAGGCCTCGTTCACACGACGTATTTGGCCGGTTCCCGCGGTCAACCCTCGTCCTCACCTCGCCGCAAACTCGCGTCTCCCGACGCGGGTTTGCGGCGCGGTGCAAGTGGTGCGTGGTTTGGGGCGCGGCTTGTGGCGAGGGTTTGCCCCCATGCAAATTAGTAGGCGGGGGAAAACCGCTCCGCCAGCCGCGACCCAGCCGCGCACCAACCGCAGCGACGCCCGCGGGGACACCCGCGGCAACACCGTGCGGCCGCCGCGCTGAGGACTACCTGTCAAGAATTGACAGGAGAGTTCTCAAACACACGCGGCAAGGCCGCGGCCCCAAAGCCCCGGCCAAACCTGCGGCGTGTGAATACTAACGCGATTTCCCATCGGAAACCATGTTAATAAACTGGGCGCGATGTGGACGTGGTTTTGGCCGCGGAAACCGCGTCGGAACCCTCAGCCATAACCGCGTTCAAATCCGTCGTGTGAACCAGGCCTAATCGTTGCGGTATGAGGCCATGACCCAGGGCACCGCTGAGATAGCTTGGCCTACCCTAACCATGCACTTACCGCAAACCCACTCCTCCTCCACCAGGCTGCTTTCCGTGACCAATTGAATAACGACACTGACCACCGAATTGGATTAAATTGGCCACAGCAGCCATTTTATTAACAAATACAACATAAATAAATACAATAACCAGTATAAGAATATGTATAACTCTCCCACTGTATATACACATATGCACTATAAACAACCGCATATAAAACATCTGCCATACCTCTCCAATATACATATATATAAATATATACAAATCTGCATACAATTCCACCTATGCCCCATACCTAACCTTGAACCAACTGAACTTAATAACCAGCCACTAACATTAACCCGAACCTTCGTCACACAAGTGTCCCAAACAGAAATGAGGGCCGAGGTCCTTGGAGCCCAAAAATCTACCCGGTGACCAAATCCCCGAAGGGAAACCACACCAATTACCCCCAGCCGTACTCCACTGGCTCGGGGGCCCAAAAGCCATACTCTATGGCTCCGTCCTTTTGCTCTCCCGGGATAACACCCTGGAAAGAGCCCACCTTCGCCGGGTCGTCCAAGTTAACTAACACGGAGGAAATCCTACCCCGAAGGACTCCCTCACCACCTTTTTCCTCCGAACTCCGAGAACCTCAGCTGCCAACGGCCACCATGACAATATACCCTCAAAAACCCTGCAACAACAACAACCAAGTCCCCCCCCTCAACTACTCCCTATGGCGGGCGGGCGGGACTGCTGTCCACGTGCCGCGCCGACTGATCTTCTGGGAGGATGCTGCGGACCTTAAATCACCTCCCCTTGCGTCCGTCTTCTCCTCGCTCTCCCCCTCCCCTCAGGGCGCGCCCCGGCCGCGCCCAGCGTGCCGTGTCATGGCGCGCCTCCCCCAAGGGGGGCGGGGCCCCGGTCTGGCGCGCTGCTGTTTCACAAGTATCCTGGAAATCATCACTTTGTTATTTATGTGTCCTCCAGTGCATAATGAGCAATACTATGGGTTCAGCATGCATGGTCAAATGTTGCACTAAGGTGCCCCAGGTCTAGAAACTCCCTGGTATATTTCCAGTAGAAGCAGCCTTTGCCACTCCTCTTGGCACACCCAATTTTTGCTTATGTGGGATTCCATACTTTTTTCATGAATGTAATGTAGCAGCCTCTGTGTGCCGGTTTTCAGATTGGCACAGAAACAGGTTAGAAATGTATTAGGGTGCTTTCAAACGGTGCGCTTTTTTGATGCGTTCTCCCAGGGGCGTAGCTATAGGGGGTGCAGGGGTAGCGATCGCTACCGGGCCCTGGAGACTTTGGGGGCCCAAAGGCCCCTCTATTGCATAAGGAAATACCAATATTATAAGTGGCACATGGTAGGTGGGGGCCCTTTTATGGATTTTGCACTGGGGCCCCGGAGCTTTAAGTTACGCCTCTGCGTTCTCCATTCGGTTTTTGATGCGGTTTTTGTGCAGTAATGTACAGCATTAATCGCTGAGCCCTTCTGCACAAAAAAACACATTAAAAAACGGACCAAAAAAAATGCTCCGTATGAACGCACCTTTAGTAAAGTAGACATAGCTAGACACTTCACTCCATGCACTGGACACAAGATCAGACTTGCTTTGACAGACAGGTTTGTATTCTAAAGATGCTGTAAACTTTATTAAGTAATCAAATAAACATAAAGTTTTGTAATAAATCAGAAGTCTTTTCATTCTAATCTGACTGAACATCACGAGAGGGATAGTATTTATCGGAGCTTTATCTCGGTTTCACCCGGGGCAAAGATTCAGTGTGGCGTTCTCCCCTCCCCCCATAAAATAGATATATATCTCTTTTAGAATTGGTTATGCGGAGTTACAGCAAAAAAATGTACAGAGGTAATGTTACAGCTACACTTTGTATTGCCAATAATACATATAGTAGTAGTGCTACAGCTGAAACCAGAAGTTTCCATACACTCTATAAAAAGACACATCTGCATGTTTATCTCACTATCTGACATGAAATCAGAATAAACCTTCCCCGTTTTAGGTCAATTAGGAACCAAAATTATTTATATTTGCCAAATGCCAGAATAATGAGAGAGAGAATTTTTAAGACATTTTTATTACTTTCTGTAAAGTCAAACATTTCCATACACTGGGATTACTCTGCCTTTAAACAATTTGGGACAGCCCATATGATGATGTCATGTCTTTGGAAGCTTCTGATAGGTTTATTGGCAACATCTGAGTTAATTAGAGACACACCTGTGGATGTATTTTAAAGCACACCAGAAACACACTGCTTCTGTGTGTAACATCATGGGAAAGTCTAAAGAAATCAGCCAAGATATCAGGAAGTGAATTGTGGACTTGCACAAGTCTGGTTCATCCTTGGGTGCAATTTCCAGATACCTGAAGGTGCCTTGTTCATCTGTACAAACAATTATACACAAGTACAAACAAGTTGGGAATGTCCAGCCATCATAGGGTTCAGGAAGGAGACGGGTTCTGTGTCTCAGAGATGAACGTGCTTTGGTTCGACATGTGCATATCAATCCAAGAACAAAAGCAAAAGACCTTGTCAAGATACTGGCGGAAGCTGGTAAGATTGTGTCATTATCCACAGTGAAACGAGTACTGTATCAACATGGGCTGAAAGGCCACTCTGCCAGGAAGAAGCCATTACTCCAAAAGAAACATAAAAGTCAGGTTAATGTTTGCAAATGCACAGGAACAAAGACCTACATTTTTGGAGACATGCCCTGAAGTCTGACAAAACTAAAATTGAACTGTTTGGCAATAATGACCATCATTACATTTGAAGGAAAAAGTTTGTAAGCCTTAGAGAACACCATCCCAACTATTAAACACAGGGATGGCAGCATCATGTTCTGGGGTTGTTTTGCTGCAGGAGGAACAGGTGCACATCACAAAATAGATGGCTTCATGAGGAAAGGAGATTATGTGGCAATACTGAAGCAACATCTCAAGACATCAGCCAGGAAGTAAAAGTTTGGGTGGAAATGGGCCTTCCAAGTGGACAATGATCTGAAGCTTCTGCCAAACTGGTTACAAAGTGGTTTAAGGAGAACCAAGTCCATGTTTTGGAGCGGCCATCACAAAGCCCCGATCTCAATCCTATTGAAAAGTCATGGGCAAAGCTGAAAAGGCAGGTGGGAGCAAGGCGACTACAAACATGGCTCAGTTACACCAGTTCTGTCAGGAGGAATGGGCCAAAATTCCTACCAACTATTGTGAGAAGCTTGTGGAAGGATATCCATAACGTTGGACCCAAGTCATACAGTTTAAGGGCAATGCTAACAAATACTAATGAAATGTATGGAAACTTTGGACTGGCAGAAAGTAATAAAAATGCCTTAAAAATATCTCTCTCATTATTCTGGCATTTGGCAAATATAAATAATTTTGGTTCCTAATTGACCTAAAATGGGGAAGATTTATTCTAATTTCATGCAAGATAGTAAGAAAAACCTGCAGATGGGGCTTTTTATATAGTGCATGGAAACTTTTAACTGTTATCATTTTATTATAATTATTATAATTTATTATAATTTTGCTTTTATACTGCTATACCATACACATACATAATGCAGCTATATTTTACACATAAACTGTGCCTCTTTATCACACACAAACGTACATACAGCATATATGGCACTGCTATCCTTACTCACATACATGCATTCATATATAAACATATTACATAGAAATATACAGCCAGTAGATACCCTGTTCCAGGACTGTCACTGTAATCTATATACAACTATCCACCCACTACACAGCTGAGTACAGGGCACAGTGGAGTAAGTTTGGATGAGACAGCCCCACCTACACACACACACTTGATACTGCCCACTTCACACTGTCCATTCCCGTATAACACTTTGATGTAGGCTTTTAGAGTGTAGTAGTAGCCACTCGCCATACACTGGTGAGTGGTTGGTGCAGTATCATTCTGCCTCAACCTCCACATCCCTGTGTGGTGAGTGCAGATCACAGTGTACCCTACAGTATAAACAGGTGTCAGGTCTCCCGCTTTTGGCCCACATATATAAATGCCTTAGTGTGTTATGTGGTCACCCAACAACATTACATACCCAGTACTCACATAACACATATACTGTACACTTTACACACCTTATACGCACATAACACACAAACACATTACACATAATACTGTACACAATACACGCACTATACTCACATTACTCACATACAGTCTTATGAAATAGTTCGGGTACCCCTATTAATCTTAATCATTTTTAGTTCTAAATATTTGGGTGTTTGCAACAGCCATTTCAATTTGATATATCTAATAATTGATGGACACAGTAATATTTCCGGATTGAAATGAGGTTTATTGTACTAACACAAAATGTGAAATATTAGTTATTAGATATATCAAATTGAAATGGCTGTTGCAAACACCCAAATATTTAGAACTAAAAATGATTTAGATTAATAGGGGTGCCCAAACTTTTTCATATGACTGTATATACATTACACACATATACATTACACACCCTATATTCACATTACACACATACACATTACATGCATAGTTAAACACATTACCCGTACGTGTTTGTCCCTGCACAGTGTGACCTTGTCCATCAGTGCTGATAGAGTGCAGAGTGCATGCACCCCTGAAAACCGGGATGGTAACACCCATCTGACAGATTTAGTAATACATTTCTAGGAAGAATAACAGAAGAACAGCACAACACAAAGTTATGCGAGAACTTGCCCAGAATTATTTCACAGGAAACACAAGTATTTACTAAAAATAACAACATGGGCCCTCCCCTTTTTTTTATAACCTGCCAAGGTAAAACCAAACACTGCAGCCAGATACTATCAGGATGGGAAGGTCCATGGATGTTGGTTTCTTCCCAAAGTAAAAATAGCAGCCCACAGCCACCTGAGAAGCGGACCATCACATTAGATGATCCATGTTTAACAGTAACCTGACACTTTCTGGCTCCCCTGGTGCATTGGGTACTGGGGTAAAAGTGAGAAGGGGTTATTGTCAGCCTTGGGATAAAGAAAAAACCCTTTTGACGGTCACAAAGCCTCAGCACTAGTAATGGAGAGGCATCTGTCAGGCACCACTATTACGAACACTGGAATAAAATGGTAAAATAAACAAAAACACTCAAACAACACATAAACACTTTAGGCCATGTTCACACGGCTTAAAATGGGCCGTAATTCGGTCCGTAATTACGCGCCGAAGTGCGCCAATTACGGGCCGAAAACGGCCCATTCATTACGGTAATTCACAGTTCTCATAGAGAACTATGGATTACGTCTCCTCTCCCCGCCCGGCGAAGCCGCCGGGCGGGGAGATAATTGACATGTCACTTTCTAGCGGCGTATATGCGCCGCTAGCAGTGATAGTCTATGGGCCGGCGAAGTGCCGGCACCCTGCTTACTCCCCCGCTCCCGCCCCGCCCCCGTCCCACACTGGGTAAGCTGCTGGGCTAATTATGTACACCGCAATTAACAAACGTCAGAAACAAAGCACTTTAACATAAATAATAAACATTCCCAAAAATCCCTCTTTGACCATTTTATTAAAGAAATGGATCCGACACTGGTTTGATGTAGTCCAAAAGGGCCTGACTTACTCTATGTTTAATGTAGTCCGAAGGGGAAACCTGTAAAAGCACAGAAAAACTACCTAAATTTGTCTGACAGCTATTTTAAGTGCCTGGGGGAGCATGAATACTAAATACAGCCCTGCAGAAAGTGTGGACCCCAATTAAACAAGTAGCCCTCCAAATTAGTTAGCCAGACCCATGCTATGATATAGGTAGCCTCCCCCCCAAGTCAGTATCTAGACAGGCAGGTCAGCAACACTCCAGGTTGGTAGGTAGGAAGGTAATTCCCCAACTAGGTAGGCAGGCAAGGCCCAAGGTAGGCAGCTAAGGTACTAGGTAGTTAGGTAGGCAGGTTAGGCCCATGGTAGTTATGTAGACAGATAAAGCCTCGGATCGGTAGGTAGATAGACAAGGCCCTAGGTTGGTAGGTAGGCAGGCTCCAAGTATGTAGGATCCCCATCTATAATAGTGCCCCCATTAGTGAAAAAAAAATTAAAAAAACTTACCTCTCCCCATTCCAAAGATGTGCAAACAATTAAATAAATGGTGCAGACCTAGGGATCCGTTTGGAGGTATTCTGCGTTTTTTTTGGCCAGGCCTGGCTCCCCCTGCCTCTATCAACCAACTAGATGCCAAGGCCACTATTGATTGCGACATCTAGGTAGTTAATCAGCCTAGCTCCAATCCTGGCTGCTAAGAACAAACTGCGATTGCTGCATCACTGCTTTTTTTTTAAACCCAGCAATGCTGCTACAGCTACATTGTTTGTGGCGAGCAGGAGATGTGGTTCAGGGACTTAGTGACAAGTGAGGCCACTTTGACCTCAGTAGTGATGCCACTAGGGGCAATCATGGCAATAGCATCACGCTATTGGCTAGGCCCACATGGCACAAGCAGCCACCTCGAGCCTTACCAGAAGCCATATTTCACAGAGTTGTGTTATGCAAGTGACCCTAGAATAATAGTATGTGACTTCCTTATTGATTTATATCCATAACAATTGTGTTTTCTCCCACTCATCTCTGAGATTCGCTTGCCTGTGAGCGATCAGTATCGGTATGCAATTCTATGTGCCCAACTACAAGACATAGGCAAGCCGGGGCCTGCAAAAATTCAGAACATTCCTCAACTATTACTATGATCTGTATTATTAACACCAGGGGCAAGACTCTACTGAATGCCTGTCCCTGCGATCTAAATGCAATAGTAGATGAGAAGGATTGTGTGATAACATCTCAGAGAATGAGTGGAACAGGAGCGCAGGGTGTTGCTGCACTTCTAACCCATATACTGCCCCAGGGGTATAAACATATCTCAAGAGTACACTAAAAATAGACAGGCCATAGGCATTTACTACCATAACTAATAAGGTATCCATGTCTAGAAATGACAGCACCGCCAGCTTTCCATGGAACTGAAGAATAATGTGACAGCCCTATTTATCAGGGGCCCAACAAGTCAAGTGTACTCTGTCAAGGTCAAGAATTTTAATAGGTTAAACATGACTTCAGATTTACCTGTTGGAGTTTAAGAGTAATTAAAAGAGAGAAATGTGCTCAGGGGGCCCATAGCTAAAACCAAAATGGGGCCCTTATGTTGGTACTGGAACAAAGGGGCCACATTGTTCCATCGTAGTCATAGCCAGGCCCATTTCCACAAGTGGGCAACCTCCTGGGGCACTGCTCGCCTTAAAGGGGTTTTGCCACGAAGTAAAATTGACGTGGGAATCTTGCAAATGAAATAAACATTTTCACCATTCATTATTATTAAAAATTCTGCACCGTTCTTGTTTTAGCTGCTCCTTTAGTGATCCATTGTTTACAGCCCATCTCCAGGGGATACGACCAGTCCCGGTCGCACATGCTCAGACATTACTTCTCCTCTCAGGCAGCTGCTGAGTGTTCAAACCCCAGGTGCTGTCATTGTACTCCTGTTCTCTGTACTCCTTAGTAATCAGTCAAGTAGTACAAATAAATAAAAAAAGAAACCTCAGGTCTGTAAATTGATAAAGAGAAAAAAAAACCCACAGGTTTGGTTCCTGCAGGGATTTGAACCTAGGACCCTTGTGCCTGGAGGCAAAAACTTTACCTCTCAGCTACTCACAATGCTTTACATAAATAGACCTTTCTTTGACTACAGAGAGGAAAGGCCTGGTGATGTCATCCTGCTGGGTCACATGATATGCAATTCAAACAAATCACACACGCCCCCTTCTGAGCACACAGAGCTGAAGAGCTGGATACAGGAGGTATGAAATGAGATCGTGACAAAGCCCCTTTAAGTGTAGATTCACATGAAAGCTTTCTCAGCGCTGACAATGTTAGCACGGAAAAAGCCTTGTTTCTTCGTTTATAATTCTGCACAGAATTTCAGCAAGGAACGACCTGGACTGCCCCAGGGCACTTTATTATTATCGGGGCGTAACCCACTCCAATATATTAAGATGTGTGGCATTACACGCCGATAATACTCGTATAAAATCAGCGTCATCTGAATGATGACACTGATTTCACATAGGGCACGAATTGGACACGGAATCTGTATCCACACCCGTTATGTGAACACCACCTGAAATGTGGAGGTCTGAACAGACACCAGGAGAGGCAACACTTAGCGTAGGTTTCCACCTGAATTGCTGTGGTAGGTGGGCATTTACAGTTTTGATCAAAAATGTACACTAAGAACCTCAAAATTTTCATACATTCCATACTAGCAGAAATAATAAAATTCTTATGTCCTCTTTGACCGTTTTTAGTGCCTATAGAGTGCTGCTGTTATCGTGTTGTGTTTGCATTGCTTTTGGCTGCCACATCAGTGTGCACCTATACATGTTCTTCATAATGGATGTGCTGATCATATTTTATTTTTTGACTGTTTATATGGGGAAGTGGCTGCCTCCCATCTTGGTTTTTGCACTCCACCCACCTGCACAGTTTTCTTACTCAGATCAGGTTATAACTGGAATCTTCTCTCCCTGAAATGTGGAGGTCTGAACAGACACCAGGAGAGGTCACATGTAGTGTAGGTTCCCACCTGAATTGGGGTCACCTTGCCGCGGAAAGGGTGCACAGTTTTGATCAAAAATGTACACTAAGAACCTCAAAATTTTCACATATTCCACAGTAGCAGAAATGCTTTTCCAAAAAATTCTTATGTCCTGCTGATATCATGTTGTGTTTGCATTGCTTTTGTCTGCCACACCAGCTTACACCTATACATTTACTCTTCAAAATGGATGTGCTGACCATATTTTATTATTAACATCCTCTAAGAGGGCATGGAGTCAAGGCCTGTACTGATGCCGACCGCTAGTTGACGTCCAGACGGTCAGCATCTAAGGCTATGTTCACACGAGGTAATTTCTTGCTCGGATTAGAGCGCAAATACGCGGTGAAATGCGCGCCGCAATTATGGTAATCCATAGTTCTCCCAGAGACCTATGGAGTACGCCTCCTCTCCTCGATCGTATTGTATGCGCGGGGAGATGTGACATGTCAATTATTCACGGCAAATACGCACCGCGAGTAATGAATGTCAATGGGGCCGACGGGCTGACGCCCCCCCCCCCCCACCTACACCGTGGGAGTAAACCCGTATTAGCGCGAACTCCCTAAAGGCACAATGTACTGCGGCGGGTACTGTACGTGCCACAGTATATCATGTTAACATACCATAACTCTGCACGGCCGTTTTAAAATGGCTTTGCAGAATTCGCAGCTGCGCACTATTTGTGCATCAGCCTGAGAGGAGAGCTGACTGTCAGTGGCTGACAAGCAATATGCAACTATTATATGGATTTATTTATTTTTTTATATAATTTTTTAAAGTTCTTCTATGTGCATAACTTCAAGGCTTATCTCTCTGACTTCTCTGGGAGTTCTGATAGCGGCAGTGAATATTGCTTGAGGGTTCTTCTTCCAGGCCAACTATCACCTAAGAGGTGTAAGTGTTATCAGCAGGACCTAAGTGTGAAGAAAGCAGGAAACTCATAAGTGCAAAAAAAAGATTACTCCATTATCCTATCATGTATTACTCTTGCCATTGCCCTGTCAGTCTAGTTTTATCTATCCCTGTCCAGAGAATAATAGAGCAATCATTATGTCATCACCTACTATTTGTAATGAGACTACATAGAGATGAGCAGCACCAACAGTAAAGTGAGATTAGTCTACTCCACTATTCAGGAGTTTTATCTCTTTACTATTATAGCTAGAGAAGTGGCAAGATTGTATAGGATATTTTTAATTGCTTAGAACTTCCAAAATAAAAATAAAAAAAATTGTTTTCCAGAAATATTGATTTAAAAAAAATATTCCTTTCTGATGGAAGTGTCCCTTTAATAGCTGACAACGTGAGACATAACTGCTTAAAGACAATGATAAGGGGGACTTGACGCTAGCGATAACATTCTGGATCCAAAGATGAGCATTTACAGATGTATTTCCATCTCATGTTTCCAACATTTCATGATTCCAACTGTCCTGAGTCTGCTCTGTGCTCGGCTGATCTTGAGACGTTCATAGAAATGAACAAAGAGAGCCTGCGCATGCGCAGCCAGATGTCCATTCTCTGTGGCCGTCGGTGGTGTCATCAGGGCAGCATTGGCAGTACTCCTGTCAGGAGCCCTGATGAAACGTTATAAAGAAGGGGTCTGCACTAGATATGGTGCAAAATAGGAACTGGCAATGGACCAAGGCCCAAATGTTTTGGCTGTATGGGTCCTGAAATTACTGCAGGCAGCGTGGGCGGATGGACAGTCAGAAACATCAGACGGGAATACCCCTTTAAAATTATAATTAATCAATTTGGGCCATATAATAATGTTGTCTGCAATTATATATTCACAAAGCACCAGCATAGTCTATAGCGCTGCTACAAAAGTCACAAGTGAACAGGCGTACCTTATAACATAGTTGGCAACTTTTGAAAACGAAAAAGCAGAGATTTAGACGACGGCCCCCATCTTTTCGTATGCCACGCCCCCTCAAAAAGCACACCACTTCCCTAACTGCATAACTGCATTTGGAAGAAAGCCAGGTAGATGCCCTTATAGCCAGGTGTAACCCCCATAAGCAGGTATGTGCCCCTTTACAGGCAGGTAGATGCCCCCTTGTAGCCAAGTAGATGCCCCTCTGTAGCCAGGTAGGGTGCCCCCCTTTGTTAGCCAGTGTAGGTGTCCCCATTGTTTGCCAGCTAGTGCCCCCCTCTGTTGCCAGCTAGTGCCCCCATTGTTGCCAGGTAGATGCCCCATCTGTTGCCAGGTAGATCCCCCTCTGTTGCCAGGTAGATGTCCCCATTGTTGCCAGCTTAGTGCCCCCATTGTTTGCCAGGTAGTGCCCCCATTGTTGCCAGGTAGTGCCCCCATTGTTGCCAGGTAGATGCCCCCCTCTGTTGCCAGGTAGTGCCCCCATTGTTGCCAGGTAGATGCCCCCTCTGTTGCCAGGTAGATGTCCCCCCTGTTGCCAGGTAGTGCTCCCATTGTTGCCAGGTAGTGCCCCCATTGTTGCCAGGTAGAGCCCCACTCTGTTCCCAGGAGAGCCCCCATTGTTGCCAGGTAGTGCCCCCCTGTTGCCAGTGTAAGAGCCCCCATTGTTGCCAGGGTAGTGCCCCCTTTGTTGCCAGGTAGTGCCCCTCTGTTGCCAGGTAGTGCCCCCTCTGTTGCCAGGAAGAGCCCCCATGATTGTTGCCAGGAAGAGCCCCCGTTGTTGCCAGGCAGAGCCCCCCCTATAGCTAATAAAATAAAATAATAAAATCCACTCACCTCACCAGGCTCCTGCAGCTCCGGACACCTCCCGGCCGATCTCCTCAGCGGCGGAGGGGGGAGTGGGAGCAGCCGCGCGTCACTCCCTGCAGCCCGCGCGTCACTTCCCCCTGCGCCGCTGACCTGTATGTGCGGCGCACACACCGGCGCCGTACATACAGGGGGGAGAGGAGAGGGAGCGATACCCCCTCCTGCCTCCTCCCTGCACAGCGAGACTCTCGGGCGGGTGAAGCGGGTGCAGCGGCCGCTTCACCCGCCTTTAGGAGCGGCCCGGCGGCGCAAGAGTAGCGCACTAAGCGCTACTTCCGGCGCCCGCGGCCATTTAAAAGAGCCCCCGCCGCCTGCTGGCGGCGGGAGGAATGCCAACTCCCCCGGGAGGGCGGGAGGGGACCCCAAATAGCGGGACCCCCCCCGCCAAAAACGGGAGAGTTGGCATGTATGCCTTATAAGGGTCCGTTCACACGGCAAGGTTTTTGGTCAGATTTTCAAACGGTTTTCAAAACCAACTGTCAATCATCTCCATGAAGTTTAATAGAAAATCTGTTCAGCAGTCGACACTGCACGGTTTTTCTGCCGGATGGTTTTTTACACCGCCGGCGGTCCGAAAAACTTTGAACATGTTCAATCTTCTGCCGGGTTTTCGGGCAGAAGATGTGCAATTGAATGGGAGAGGGGGACGGCAAATCCGCAAACCACGGACAGAACCGTCCCCCGAAACCATCCAAAAGACGCCATAATACCAGCCGGATACATAAGACAGAATGTGACCGGTATTTTGTTACTGCCATGTGGACGCGCCCTGTGTAGGCACCACGGCTCGCAGGTAATTTTGCTATGTTCAGCGTATAATGAGCTGCTTCTCCCGGCATTTCTGTAGCTTTGCAGGAAAGCCCCTTCTTCTATTTAGTGCTTCCTCGAGGGACGTGTGGGATCTCTAAGGTGCTTATTATCCTAATGTACTTTTCATAGTGTGTTTATGCCGGCTCAGACTTGGGGGCAGGAATGGAGGGTAACCCTTTATATACCACTCTGTGTTAAATGACACATGGGGCCTTATGTATGAAAGCTGTCTTGTAGTAAGACTGTCTCTGTTGGCCATAGAAACCAATCACAGCTCAGCTTTCGTTTCATATAGTGCCCTGGAAAAATGAAAGCTGAGCTCTGGTTGCTATGGGCTCTGATTGGTTGCTATGGGCTCTGATTGGTGGTTATGGGCTCTGATTGGTTGCTATGAGCTCTGATTGGTTGCTATGGGCTCTGATTGGTCGCTATGAGCTGATTGGTGGCTATGGGCTCTGGTTGCTATGGGCTCTGATTGGTTGCTATGGGCTCTGATTGGTTGCTATGGGCTCTGATTGGTGGCTATGGGCTCTGGTTGCTATGGGCTCTGATTAGTTGCTATGAGCTCTGATTAGTGGCTATCAGCTCTGATTGGTTGCTATGAGCTCTGATTGGTTGCTATGGGCTCTGACTGTTTGCTATGGGCAACAGAGACAGTCTTACTGCTAGATAGTTTTCATACACAAGGTCCATAGTGTCGTTCAATACAGAATATTAAAAAAAATATATATAGATATACAGTCGAGTCGCATTATTATGACCATTTCCTACTTTCAACGTCATGTGTGGTGCACTGGCTTGGTGGGTATATAAGGTGCGTGATAGGCTGTCTGCACACATAACCCTCGTTTCGGTCATGAGTAATATGGGAGATTTCCAAATGGGGATGTTTGTTGGCTTCCAGATACAGTTTGGCGGTGTTTAAGAAACTCTACAGTTTGTGAACTGTTGGCAGCTTCTGTGGTAAAGGTGTATTGTGAGTGGAAAAATAGCGCCATTGTGAATAAGCAACATGGAAACTGTGAAGCACCACGGTGAACGTTGGCTATGAAGGTGCGCAAGTATGGGAGAAGCCCACAACCACCGATTCAGGGAGCGAAAAACATGTGTCTAACACAACAGTGAACCCCAGCTGTTTTATGGGGCCGGGAGCAAAAGGGGATGTCCCAGCACCTTCCCTAACCCCACAAAGAATGGGGGCCCCCGGAGCAAGGGTTTGTCACTCACCTCTGCAAACCCAACTGTGTAGGGGGCCCCGGACAGAAAAGACCCCACTGCCCCTTTCTGCTAACTCCTACTGTGAAATTGGGGCCCAGAGCAGACGGGATGTCACTGCACCTCTGCTAACCCTACGCTTTTGGGGCCCCGGGAAGCAGACAGATGTAAATGCACCCTGCTAACCCTATTTGTGTAGGGGCCCCGGGGGGCCCAAGGACGGGATGCATGCACCGTTTGCAAACCCTACTGTGAAAGGGGGCCCCCCGAAAAAGGGGGATTCATGCACCTTGCTAACCCTAACGGCATAGGGGGCCCCGGGGTGCAGAAAAATTTTTCCCCTGCCCCTCTCAACCCCTAGGTGTATGGGGCCCCGGATTTAGATGGATGTCACTGAAACCCTGTAACACTACTTTTGTAGGGGGCCCCGGAGTAACGGGGGTCACTGAAACCCTGCTAACCCTACTGGTAGGGGAGGCCCTGGAGCAAAAGGGAAAGTAAATGAAACCACTGCAAAAACCCTTTACGGGCATAGGGGGCCCCAACCGGATTTAGTTAAAGGTCATGTACCTCTGCAAACCCTATGTGTATGGGGCCCCGGGAGTAATGGATTCACCACCTCTGTTTCCCCTACGGGTGTATGGGCCCCCCGGGAGTAGAGGGTTGTCATTTGCCCCTTTCTGCCCCCACTACTGGAAAGGGGCCCTTTTGGAGCAGACGGTTTGTATTGCACCTCGCAAATTGTTTACTGTATATGGGACCCTTTGGGGGCAAAAGGGAAATGTCACTGCACCTCTGTAACCCTTTTTGTATAGGGGGCCCGGGAAAAGCAAAACGGATGTCACGGGTACCCCTCTGAAAACCCTACGGGTGTAGGGGGCCCCGGAGTAGAAAAGGGGATGTCATGCACATCAGTTTAAACCCTCTGCCCTAGGGGGCCAGGGAGCAGAAAAATTCCCGAAACCTCTTGTAATCCTACTGCATATGGGCCCCGGACAGCCCAAAATTTCACTCCCACCTTTTGCTAACCCAATTTATAGGGAAACCCCCGGATAGATGGATGTCATTTGCACCTCTGCTAACCCTACTGTGTATGGGGCCCCGAGCAGATAGATGTCACTGCACCTCTGCTAACCCTAACGTGTAGGGGGCCCCGGAGTAGATGGATGTCACCGCACTCTCCCTAAAAAATTTACGTGATGGGACCCCGGGGGTGACGGATGTCCCCCGCACCTCTGCTAACCTACGGGTGTATGGGACCCCCGGATTTGGGATGGGATTTTCCCCGGCCCCTCTGCTAACACTATTTGTGTAGGGGCCCCGGGCAGACGGATGCCCACTGAAACCTTGGCAAAACCTTTAACGTGTAGGGGGCCCCCCGGAAAGAGACGGGATGCCCACTGCACCTCTGCCTAACACAACTGTGTAGGGCCCCCCGGAGTAGAGGAAATGTAAACCCCAACCTCTGTTTCCCTATTTTGTATGAGGGCCCGGGAGCAGAAGGATGTCACTGCCCTCTGCTAACACTTTTTTGTATGGGGCCCCGAAGTAGATGTATACCCATGCCCCTGTGGAAACCCACTACTGTGTATGGGGCCGGGGAAGGAAAGACGGATGTCACTGCCCCCTCTGCCCCCCCTTTACTGTTTTAGGGGGCCTGGAGCAGACGGGTCACTGCACCTCTGCAAAACCCTACTTTTGTATGGGGCCCTGGGGGCAGAAGAGGATGTCACTGAAACCTTTCTGCAACCCCCTACTGTGTAGGGGGCCCCCGGAGTAGATGGATTTTCACTGCCCTCTAAAAACCCCTACTGGTGTATGGGGGCCTTGTGGGCAGACGGTTTGTCCCCTTCCCACCCTGTTTTAACCCTAAAAGTGAGGGGGACCCCGGAGTAATGGAGGGTAAACTGAAAACCTTGCAAACACTAACTGGTTTTGGGGGCCCCGGAGTAGCGGATTTCACCGCCCCTCTCCCTTACACCACTTGAAATGGGGAAACCAGAGCAAAAAGGATGTACTGCCCCTTTCTGTAACCCTACTGTGTAGGGGGCCCAGGAGAGAAACGGATTTTCACTCCCACCTTTGCAAACCCCTATGGGTAGGGGCCCCAGAGAAAAAGGATGTCCCCCCTGTCCTCTGTTTAAACCACTGTGTATGGGGCCCCTTGGGGGGAAAACGGATGTCACTGCCCCGGGCTAAACCTTTTGATAACCAACTCCACAACAAAAAAAAGGTTCCCCTTTTAAAACGGGCAGATCAGCATTGGGCCTTGCTGATTGGAAAACCCATTTATTTTTACCAATGAGTCATTTTTTTGCTTCAAAGGGTGAAAAACCCCGGAAGGAAACAAAAACACCTTGCAAGAAAAGGGATGGAAGAGAAAAAAGCCCCGGTGGTGACAGCAATCTGATCTGGGGACTATTTTTGTGACATTATCTGGGCCAGTCATCCATGTCGAAGACACTCACATTTTCCCATTTGGGATTTTAAAACCCAAATTCTTGAAAGATCTCGTACCCCCACACATCCCTTTTTGTCTCTCCGGGGGTCGGTGAACATTTTTCTAAAAAGAAAAAGGCGCCCTGCCCACCAGGGTAAAAAATGTCTGACATTGGTTAAGGGCCCCAGGACCCGATTCCAATTACTACTTCCCCCTTCTAATTCCCAGATTTTAAACCCACTTGGCTTTGGGACCCCCCGGGGGGGAAAAAAATTTTTGGGGTGGTTGGGTCTTTTAATCCCCAGCAGCTGGGTGCAGTCCAGCCCCAAAGATACCTAGGCCCAATTTTAAAAGGACCTTTTTTGGTCAGCCCCGGGCCCAATATAGCTGCTGCCCCCTTTCTAAAGGGGGGGGGGTTTTACTCTGGATTTTAAAGCTGGGGGAAAAATAATTTGTGATTCAACTTGTAAAACGTGTACCCCGGAGAGAAAATGAAGCCCCTCACAGAATGTGGGTTTATCCCGTGTATATGGCAATGTTTTTCGGGTTAAAAGATCACTGTGGTGGGTGGGGGTTATTAAATTTACTGGAATTATGTTTTTCCTCTTTTTCTTCCCCGTTTTAAATCATTCTAGTTTCTTCCACGCACAGAGTTTGGGATTTCTGAAAACCAAAAAGTGTGATGTTTTCCCCTGCCCAACATTTTTCATTTAAACCCATTTATTTAAAAAACCGGGCCCCCCCTGCTGAGTCAAAAAAGCAGGGGTTTTGTTTTCCCCCTTTAAAAAAAAAAAACCGGACCTCTACCTGGTTGTCAGAGGGTGGCGGGGAGAAGGGGGGGTTTGATCCAAAATTTTTTCCCCTGCCCTTTGGTTTTTTTGGTTTTCTTTTTAAATAAGGGGGCGGGGGCGAAAACTACGGGGGTAGCAGACGTGGGCAGCGGGCCAGGGGGCCCCGGGCCCCGGGTATTTTCCTGTTCCCTGCCCCCCACCCCATGAACAAAACAGTTCACTGCCGGCGGGGGCGGGGGGCTCCCAAGGCCCCGGCCCCTTCCTACCTCTGAACGCCCGGGCCCCTTTCAAAGGGGGGCCTTTGCAGAAGTGTTTGGTTGAATGGTTTAAAAAGGGGTTTATCCTAAACCTGTGACCTTTTTTGCTTGAAAATCAATGTGGGGTGCAAAAAAGCTGAGTGAGTTTCTGGATCCGGGACTTTTGCTTTTTTCACCCAGCCATTGATTTTTGGATTGTGTTCATGGGGAAAGGCAAAAGAATTGTTAAAATTTAAAAAGGGAAAAAGGTATTTTGAACGGTATAAAAAAGGAAAGGGATACAAAAAGATTTTAAAAGGAAATTTGTTGGGATGTCAGTCAAGTGACCGAGGTGCAGGTTTCTGCATAGAAAGAGGAAAGGGGTGCAGGGAATATTTGAACCCCCCTTTGGGGGTGGGTGGAAGTGCCATGTGGAGGTGTTAAAAGACAGTGTTTGTGAGCTGTCAGAGAAAAGTACTGTTGGCCTATGTAAAGTAAGAGTGGTTTAATTTTTAAAGGGGCCCAAATTTTTGTCCAGAAGCTGGTTGACTGGGGGGACAGGAGAACGGAAATCTGTGAAAACCCGGCATAAAGGGGGTCGCCTGGGGAACGGGGGTGAAACTAAAAATTCTTGGGCCCCCATAGAAAATTAAGATGGGCCCCCACCATCTATTGACAGGAAACTGAAAGGGCAGAAGTAGCAATAATTAAAGGTGTAAATAATGCCGCCATATATCAGATCCCACAGAGCAGTGCGAGATCACAAAAAATTTTTGAAGTTGTTACCCCTCTACAGCAAAAAGGGCTCTCTGGGAAAAATTTGACTTTGTTTGTTTTCCCTTTTGCATTTAACCAGCCCTTCCCCTTTAAAACAGAGGGTAAAAGTGACGGGCTATTATAAATTGGGGGGGCAACGAAAGGTTATTAAAAAACCTTTTAGTGGGGGGCCACCGCTGAAAGGGGAAATAGATTGGGTTTTAAAAGGTCAGCCTGGGGGGGCAGCCCCTGGGGGCTTAAACTAAAGGGCTGTGGAGAGTCAGCCTGGTATGGGGAAGCTCTGGTGGAGTGCTCAAACCCAGCTGTAGTTAGTCTTGTTTGGCAACTGTGGGGAAATCGCTAGTCCTGGTGGGCAGAAGCAGGACTTGGTTGCCCCAATTGGGCTTTGAGTGGTCTGGATTTGTTTTGCCCCTTTAAAAGGGAAACTATCAAAATAAAAAAAAAAATTTCTAATTAAAAAAAAGGGCCCCGACACATATTCTTTTTTTCTTCTTTTTATTTTCTGATTGTAGATTTCTCAATTCTGTTGTCTGTATATGAACTGGGAGCAGCCATCTTGCCTGAGGGTGCTTTTTTAAAAGAAATTTGAGAATGCTTTTTTTTCCAAAAGCTTTCATGGGGCATGGAGCCTGTGAACAGGAGAGCCCATTGACTTCAAGGAGATTTTTCTTTCCCGCTCAGTGACCTGGGAAAAAAATCATGTGCCGGGGGGGGAGAGGGGGGGGCTGTGACATCTCCTATTTTGACTGGTGGATCCGTTTTTTATCTAACACGTCCTGCCTTGCTGTAAAGAGGGGACTGAGAAAAAATTTATTTTCTACAGAATAGGAAGTGTCAGACTATTTTTTACCCCTAGTGGCCAAAGTGGGAAAAATTTCAGGACTTCAGGATTTTTTTAAAAAAATTGAAAGTGAAAATGGGGGAAATAAAAAAAAAAAAAAAAAAAAAAAAATTTTTTTTTAAAATAAAAAAATTTAACTTTTAAAAAATAGGCATTTTTTTGAAGACACATTCCCTTTAAGAAAAACCTTTAAAAAATTTTGGGGGAACCATTGTTAAGGCTTGACTAGGACAGTCCTCCATTCCTCCCAAGTATTCCTCTTTTGGAGAGACCCCTCCCTATTTTTTTTTGTAAACCCCCCTCCGGGGCCCCCCCATCCCTTTTCCCTTTTAAAAGTCCCCCCTTTTTAAACTTGATAATTTAAACTTGCAATAAAAAAAAATTTTTCCATATTTTTCCCCCAAAAACCCTCATTGGGTTCCTAACTAAATATTAGGATACAATCTTAGAAGTCAATTAATAATATGTTTCAATTTGGACAAAAAAATAAATACATATAGATATACAGGAAAAAAAATACATATCCCGAACAATGAAACAAAAGGGTTTTTTAAATAAAAAAAAAAGGGTTTGGGGGGTTTAAAAAGGGGGGGTTCCCTTTAAAGGTTTTATGAAAAATAGAGTTGGGGGAATTTTTGTTAGCTCCTAGTGAACTGGCCTTGGGACCAGGCGGGGGGGGGCACTAGAGTGGGTTTCTTATTCCTTGCGCCCCCCCTTTTGACCTCACACATAACTTGTGAATTGTAATTGCAGGAAATGTAAACCCAAGGAGCAGGTCCCCGGGACCCGAACTGAGGGGGAATTTTTAATTTTTAGGAAAAAACAGGGGGTTCCCAAACCTCTATAGACCCCAAATTTTTTTAAAAAAAAAAAAAAAGGTAAGGGCCCCTGAATGGTTTTTGCTAGTGAGGAGAAATGTGCAGGTGATATTCCAGGGAGGGCGAGGACCCTACTTGGTGGGAAAGGGGCTGGACCTGCCAGCATTCCTTTCACTGGAAATTTCCAAGGGTTTCCCCAAACTTTTTAAACTCCCCTTCCAAAATTATTCCCAAAAGCAAACTTTTTTGCAGTTTTTCATGAGGGTCCTTAGTTTGGGAACTCATACTTCCAAGGGAAGACAGGGAAAAAATCGGGTGGGCCCTTTCAGGGAAAAAGGCAGAGAAAAAAAAGGGAGAAAGAAAAACAGAGTGCAAAATTTATGGGGCAGTAAAAAAAAAGTAAAAGTAGGGTAGAATGGGGGTCCAAGAATCAACTCCACTGATGGGCCCCCCAAAATCAACTCCACTGGGGGCCCAGGGGAAACATCTCCCCCGATGGATTTTCCCCAAAAAACATACCACTAGTGGGGGCCCCAAAATCAACTTTCCCCCAATGGGCCCCTAAAAAATCTTCTCCACTGGTGGGCCTCAAGAATCAAATCTATGGGGGGGGCTCCCAAAAAATCAACCCAAATTGGGGGCCCCAAAACCAAAATCCTCGGTGGGCCCCCTAAACAGCTCCATAGTAGGCCCCCAAGGATCCCAATTTTTTCCCCCCTTTGTGGGGGCCACAAAAAATGAGCCCCCCTTTTGGACCCTAATGGGAAAAAAAACCCGCTCCAAAAGGATGGGGCCCACACCCCCCGGCCGACACTGGGGCAAAAGTTCTCGGGCAAGATGGCCATGGGGGATTTTAAAAGGGAAAAATTTTCCCTCAGAAGGGGCATTTTTGTTAAAAACAAAATATTCCCGTAAAAAAAAATTTTTTTTTTATTTTAGAATTTTTGGCAGTATTTTATTTTACTTCAGCAGTCCTATGCAACTAAAACTTACATATAACATATTGCAGTTCTCTAGCTGAGAAACAAAGTTCCTGAATGGCCAGGCCCGACACCTTCGAGCAAAACGTCTTTCGATCGGAAAAAGCATTAGAGGGAAAGGGGCCTTGGAATTTTAATATTTTGAACTAAAGGATTTGTTTTAATTTTTTTCTGGTTCTGGAGGACAAAAACGATTACATCTGGTGCCTGATGTCCGTCAGGGCTTCCTCCATTGCCTTTTTCCCCCCCAAAAAAGGGATTAAATTTACTGAAAATGGGCCCCGCCAAAATTTTTCTTAAGCGTTTTTAAGTGAGCCCCCCTAAAAATTTTTTTATTTTTTTTTTTTTATAATCTCACTTTACCGTTGGTGCTACTTATCTCTATGGTGTCACATTACAAATAGTAGGTAATAACGTAATGATCACTTTATTGTTTTCCATAAAGGGATAGATAAGGTAAAACTGGACCACAGAGATTTACATACCAATACATAAAAGGATAATGGGGTAAAAAAAACACCCAACTAAAAAAACTAAACAAAAAACCTATTACTGGTGGGTAGGTAGGCAGCTGCAGAAGAATTTGGTTTCCCAGCAGGTATGTAGAGTGACCTGGTTAGTTAGGCTATACGTGTAATGTAAGATTCCAGGTGACTGCGGACTGATGCCATTTCTAATACCATCCTAAACTTCTGAATCTGTATGTGTGATGGTCCATAAACCTCCCTAGTTCTGTCAGACTGGTTGACTTCATCATATGGCAACTAAAGGGTTAAGCTCTTGTATTACAGTCGCGAGAATTCCCCAGGATTATTTCTCGGTTATGTGTAAATTCGGAGAGTCACACCTGATGACTTCAGTGCTGTGTGATTCATTCCTGTGTGCTAAACTAATAAATTAATCCAGATTTGTGAATAGCAGAAAGAATGAACAAAAAATCCAAGACCGAGAGTTCCACTTTACCTTGGAATCACCTCTGAGGACATCTGCTCATGAGAGCCACACTCCTAACACCCAAATTGTCATCGCACAAGTTTTTGCTTTCATGGACATTCGGACATTGAGGTGAATCTGCTGTTTGGGATGTCACATGACTTTCGCGCAAAACTTCCAATGGCTCTGTGTTGGACTGGAGTGTCTGGAGCCCAGTTGTGGAGTTGATTTTTGGGACCCACCAGTGGAGCTGATTCTTGGGGCCCACCAGTGGAGTTGATTCTTGGGGACCACCACTGGAGCGGATTCTTGGGGCACAACAAGTGTATATGGTTCTTTGGGCCACCAGTAGAGTTGATTATTGGCTCCTACCAGTGGAGTTGGTTCTTGGGGTCCACTAGTGGAGTTGATTCTTGGCGCCCACCATTGGAGATGATTCTTGGGGCCCAACCGTGGAGTTGATTCTTGGTGCCTACCAGTGGAGTTGTGTCTTGGGGCCCACCATTGGAGATGATTCTTGGGGCCCACCAGTGGAGTTGATTCTTGGGGCCTACCAGTGGAGGTGATTCTTGGGGCCTACCAGTAGAGTTGATTCTTGGCGCCTACCATTGGAAATGATTCTTGGCACCTACCAGTAGAGTTGGGTCTTGGGGCCCACCAGTAGAGTTGATTCTTGGCCCCCACCATTGGAGATGATTCTTGGGGTCAACCAGTGGAGTTGATTCTTGGCGCCCACCAGTAGAGTCAGTAGAGTTGATTCTTGGCGCCCACCAGTGTAGCTGGTTCTTGGGGCCCACCAATGGAGTTGATTCTTGGCGCCCACCATTGGAGATGATTCTTGGGGCCCACCAGTGGAGTTGATTCTTGCCGCTTACAAGTCTAGCTGGTTCTTGGGGCCCACCAGTGGAGTTGATTCTTGGGGCCCACCATTGGAGATGATTCTTGGGGCCCACCAGTGGAGTTGATTCTTGGCGCCTACCAGTAGAGTTGGGTCTTGGGGCCCACCAGTGGAGCAGATTCTTGGCACCCACCATTGGAGATGATTCTTGGGGCCCACCAGTGGAGCGGATTCTTGGGGCCCACCCTACTACTGTAAATGACTGCACATACTATAAATGCCTCTTGCTTTTAGTCTCTCTTTCTCTGACTTTCTTCCTGAAAAGCAGCGCCAGGACTGCAATTCTTAGGGGCCTATTGGTGGTTTCCCCTTCTCCCCTGTGGGCCAGTCAGAGTCTGCATAAGCTTCTCATAGTTATGTGTCCTTGAAGGGTCTTGGATGTCTCGGATTAAGAATCTACTTCCACATTTTTATTTCCAAGTTATATGTGTTGTGTGTTGAGCTGGGCACTGAGTTGCAGTTAGACAGTAGCATTCCTAGCTAGTGTGTGACAAGCAGCCACCGTCACAGGGGTAAGAGACTAATATCCAACCTCAGAGCCAACAAAATCTTAATCCATTCTGAGTTGAAACTTACATGGGGCCCATTCCTGAGATAGGTGCAGGTCCCGAAGGTGGGACCCAGCACCTACTGTATCAGACTTTTGTGGCATATTCTAATAATTTTGCATCAAACTTTATGGCGGGAACACCATAATAAACCTAAAATCACTCAGTCTTTTGTAGCATTATATGTAGGTATTTTGGGCTTCTAAATGCCAGTATTAAAAGGGTTTAAACATTAAGTAAAATTGACGTGGGAAGCTTGCAGATTAAATAATAAACATTTTCACCATTCATTATTATTAAAAATTCTGCACCATTTTTGTCTTAGCTGCTCCCTTAGTGATCCATATTGTACAGCTTGTTTCCAGAGGATACGACGCTACTGCAAATGGGGGTCACCTAACTTTCCAGGATGCTGGATAGGGCATCCAGCCTATATGTATGTGTGTAATGTTTGTTTATTTACAGGTTCCCCTTTGGACTACACCGGATTCGGTGGACTACGTCGGATCAACCTTGGATCTATGTTTTTTCAAATAAAATGGTTAAATAGGGCTGGTGTCGGGGAGTGTTTATTTGAATAAAAGTTTTTTTGTGCAATTTGTGTTTGTGTTTTTTTTCCATATAATTCCAGTGATGATAGTGGAGGTGTCTGACAGACGCCTCTCCATTACTATCGCTCGGGATTGGTGTCAGCCGGCGGTCTTTCTTGTTGCCCAAGGCTGACACAAACCCCATGTCACTATTACCCCAGTTTCCATCGCACAAGGAGTACTGGGAACAGCTGTTAACCGTCAGAAGCGGAGCCTCTGATGTGATGGTCTGCTTCTGGAGCAGCTGCAGGCTGGTATTTTTAGAATGGGAAGGGAGCAGTATCCATGGATCTTCCCATTCTAGTAGTATCAGGCTGCAGCTGTCGGTTTTATTTTGGCTAGTTATGGAAAATGGATGGACCCCACGTAGTTTTTTTCCCGAACATTTATTTATTTAATGAGAATCTAAACCTGGGCATCCACTGTAATGTTTACAGGAGTTGCCCACTTTAGGATTCTCAATAAATAAATGATTTTTGGAACAAATAAATGAAGTGGGGTCCCTCCCAATTTCCCAAAGTAAAACCAACAGCTGCAGCCTGATACTATTAGAATGGAAAGGTCGATTAACACTGGTCTCTTCCGACGCCAATAATACCAGCCCGCAGCCACCCCAGAAACGGACCATCACATTAGAGGGTCTGCTTCTGACAGTAACCTGGTTCTTTCCAGTACCCCTGGTGCGTTGGGTACTGGGGCAATAGTGACACGGAGTTAGTGTCAGCCTTGGGGCAAACAAAAACCACTGATGGCTGACACCAAGTCTGGGGAAAAAAAGACACAAATTACACAAAAAACTTTTTATTTAAATAAACACTCCCCAACTACAACCCTCTTCACCATTTTATTAAAGATATCAATCCAACGTTGGTCCAACATAATCCAATGAGTCCGACATATTCCAAAGGTGAAACCTGTATAAATATAAGAACATAAAAAAAGAACATGACAGCACTAAACTCCATCTCCTGCACCCCCCTGAAGATCATGCCTGTGGCTGATCTTCTGGGCATGAAGGGTACGGAGTTCAAGCTGCACAATATGATTCTGGGCGGTACAGAATACAGTCCCTGCACAATCTCCCGGGGGATTATTTTATGCCCCCCCCAAGGAGATTGTAAGCTGTGCTCTATGCTCCTCTCTCCTACCACTCCCCTCCATTGTGTTATGCATCCTAGTGCCAACACAATATACAACCCCCCCATCACCATATAACCTCTCCACCTATTACCCCATAGTCCCCTCGCCTCCACCTATCACTCCACTCATCACCCCATAACCTTCTCATCTGCACCGATCACACCATAACATCTCCACTTATTACCCCATAGTCCTCTCTCCTCCACCTATCACCCCATAACCTTCCCACCTATTACCCCGTAGTCCTCTCACCTCTATTACTCCACCTATCACCCCATAACCTTCCTACCTATTACCCCATAGTTCACTCACTTCTACTTATCACTCTACCTATGACCTTATAACCTTCCCACCTATTACCCCATAGTCCTCTCACCTCTACCTATCAGCCCATGACCTTCCCACCTGTTACCCCATAGTCCTTTCACCTCCACCTATCACATCATAACCTTTCCACCTGCACCTATCACCCCATAACCTGCCCATCTATCACCCTATGTGGAGTTTGTACAGAGGTGGCCACAGGTAGGGAAGTGCTGAAAAAAATAGAATTGTAAGATGTTTGTGTGGTAAATTTTGCAGGTACGAGTTGTGGCCAGGAGAAGTCATCATGGCGGTCTGGACAGGATGGAGAAAAGGGAAAAATGGAAAAGGAAAAATTCCAGTCACAGGAGATGTCTCGAGTACCTAAATGTAACTGCACTGTAGTCACTTAAATGTCTGCAGAGCCTGTGTACACTGGTATCTACCACTGCATAATCATGGTGGTAATATTGGTAGTAGTGTAATGGTTTAGTTACAGTTTAGCGGTATCTCCCAGCAATTCTGGATGCTGAATAGGCTATCCAACCTCCAGGACAGCTGGGTGACGCCAAAACCCTAATTTAGCTTTCTTCCTGAGCCATTACACAGTTAGATGCAGTGGGTGTGGCCTTTTTGTGAAGGGGCGTGGCTCAACAAGAGGGCATGGTCATGCAAAATTTCGGTAGGCACGCCGCACCTTCGAATCTCCCTTATGCCCACTTTCAAAAGTTGGCAAGTATGGTAAAACCCCTTTAAGTTGGCACAATTGTGTAATATTATGTAGGTGCTATATAGTAGTATTTGGACATTGTATATTATTCAGACACTATTTGGCAGTATTATTTGGACACCGCATGGAGTTATTATCTTGGCTGCATGTGGCAGTATAAAGTATTAAAAATAATTTTAGGAAGCTGTAAAAATGATGGGCAGAAACCTCTACTTCAGCTGCATTTTCACTAAAACCGGCCTTCCTGCTTAGCCCGTGTCTACCCAGAAGAACAACTGATATAAGCTGTACTCTGTGATTTGCATATAATTTCCCCCGTCCCACCAGGACTAATAGTTGGAAATCTTCTGCTTGCATAAAAGCTCTTTCCACAATTTCCATATGGTGGTAGATAGGACTGTGATTGACGCCATTATGTACCGTATAAAAGAGCAGTCACCCTTGTTGAACCTCAGATGAGGACATGACAATATAATTTACCAACGGATGAAAGATTTGCCTAATTTTTCAGCAGACGTCTGTGACAAGCTTAAGCCTCAGAGAGCTTGGGTATCGCTGCAGATAATTATACAAATGAATGTGTAAACCGTCAAGGCTGACATGAGCCGTCTTATTAGGCTGAGCCACGTTCAGGTAATTATCATAAACACAGGACTCACTTTAAGGATTAAACGGACTAAGAGATGGAGTCATGTTCTGGAGTCGTCCTCATTTCACACGGATGGAGGCTATGGCTTCTTCCATGAAGAGTGACTGCGGAACCTTGGGATACGTTACCTTAAATGATCCATTAAAGTCTAATCCAAACCCAGAGCGAAAGAAAAAAATAAGTATTTGCCCCCTGCTAATGTTGCCTGTGTCTATCACATTAATTTGTGAAATATAGGCAACCCTATCCAAACTTATCCAACACCCATAGAACCGTGAGAAAAAGGAAATGTCTCCGATGTTCATCCAATCAGTTGTCTCTTTTTCTCCGTTTCTGTTTGGTAGCAAGAAAAAAACCCATGTCTATTCAGATAGGTCTTAGTAATATCTGCTCCTAGGAAAACTGGGTGACAACCAATAGGGCTTCTATTACATCTCATACAAAGGTTATCCTTGCGGTTCCCCAGATTCTCTTAAACAGCTCTCTCTTTGGTTCCACAGCAGTGCGGACAGAATTCCTTTAATTCCTTAAGCGGAACGCCTGAAAAGTACTTAATGACCAGCATATGTTTTTAGTTTTTGCCTTCCTCCATTTCAGCAGTCGTAACTTTTTTATTTTTTCAATGACGCGGTTGTGTGAGACCTCATTTTATTGGGGACAAGTTGTACTTTTTGCAGGAATAGTTAATTATAAATTAATTTATAAATTACAGAATGTTCTTCAAATTTTTTTTAGTTTTTTTCCCTTTTTTCCCCGCACCATTCACATTTCACACTTAACAACTCGTTAGCTTAATTCTACAGGTCATTACGGTCGTGTGGATACCTAATATGTGTAGGGTTTTTTTGTGTAATGTATGCACAATTATTTTGTATTAAATATTTGTTTTTATTTTATTATTGTCGATCGGATGCTAAACGGATCCAACACACAACTGCGTGTTTGGCTGCGTGTTGGATGCAGCAGGATCGCACCCTATAGTTTTAAATTGGGCTCCTGCTGCGACTTTCGGACCAATAATTGACATGCAATTCTTGGAACGGATCCGAAAGACTCAGTGGGACACACATCGGCAATCACTCCCCGATTTCACATTAAAAGCAATGTAAATTGCATTGCTATTTGTTAGCTGCGTGTTTGAGGTCCGACAGACGGATCCAAACACGCAGCTAAAAGCGTATGTAAACATGGAGTAGACACGCTGTGTGAACATACCCTAAGAAAATGATCACACAACCTTTGCGCTGCCTCAGTGACATCACTATTCTCCCTCTTACTATGGCTTTGCAGCTCCTTACAGAGGTTGGCCGATATAAAGGTGGCAAATGGCTGTAGCATCACGTATCTTGGGGACAATCAAGGACTGGACAAGTACATATCCAACTTTCCCCGGATAGGAGAGAGTAAGGGACAGTTGTCCTATCCGCACAGGCATGACAATGGGTAGCTTGAAACCACGGTTACTCACAATTGCATTTTTAGAAGCGACAAATCCTATCCTGATCCTTCCTCTGACTAAACAAAACTGCTTCTTCCCAGTCTACACAGTAAATATTTGAATTTGCACATTTCGGTCAAGGCCATTTCTGGTCTCTGACTACCGGTCATTTTAAGGGGAGGTTGCAGATTGTAATGGTACGATGCCACCAAGTGATCGCTCCTGGTAATGCAAGTTAAATGTGACTGGTTGTATAGAGGGGGACAAACACACTCTTGGCCCTGTCTCATAATATGATCCCCTTGCTGCCCAGTTTCAAAGCGCATGATCCAGAGCATAAAAATGAGGCATCAGCCCTTAACATTGTTAGGTTGGGCAGGAGGGGGGCACATGGGGCTCTGTGCACATCAATTTTCTCTGCCTCCCTAGTGCACTTGTGGGGACATGTATCCCAGTACCAGAGTAGTTGTCATGGCTGAGATGAGACCTGTAGGCGCCGCTCCATGGGAGCAATCATAAATGCCATTGCTCCCTTTTCAGGGCGAGTGTAATGTGGCAGGCAGGGTTTTACAGGAGTGCCAGCCCTTACAAATTAAACATTGGGACACAACCCAGCAGGCTGGCACAGGCTCACCCTACAGGGCGAGAGAAGCTGAGCTCTGTGATCTATAGGGTTATATGATGGAGGAGAGAAGCTGAGCTCATTGGTATATAGGGTTATATGATGGAGGAGAGGAGCTGAGCTCTGTGATCTATAGGGTTATGATGGAGGAGAGAAGCTGAGCTCATTGGTATATAGGGTTATATGATGGAGGAGAGGAGCTGAGCTCTGCGATATATAGGGATACATGATCGAGGAGAGGAGCAGAGCTCTGTGATATATAGGGTTATAGGATAGAGGGAGAGAAGCTGAGCTCTGTGCTATATAGGGTTATATGATAGAAGAGAGAAGCTGAGCTCTGTGATATATAGGGTTATAAGATAGAGGAGAGGAGCTGAGCTCTGTGCTATATAGGGTTACATGATAGAGGAGAGGAGCTGAGCTCTATGATACATAGGGTTATATGGTAGAGGGAGAGAAACTGAGCTCTGGGATATATAGGGTTATATAATAGAGGATCGAAGCTGAGCTCTGTGATATATAGGGTTATATAATAGAGGATCGAAGCCGAGCTCTGTGATATATAGGGTTATATGATAGAGAAGCTGAGCTCTGTGATATATAGGGTTATATAATAGAGGAGAGAAGCTGAGCTCTGTGATATATAGGGTTATATGATAGGGGATCAAAGCTGAGCTCTGTGATATATAGGGTTATATGATAGAGGGAGAGAAGCTGAGCTCTGTGATATATAGGGTTATATGCTAGAGGGAGAGAAGCTGAGCTCCGTGATATATCGGGTTATACGATAAAGGGAGAGAAGCTGAGCTCTGTGATATATAGGGTTATATCATGGAGGAGAGAAGCTGAGCTCTGTGATATATAGGGTTATATGGTAGAGGAGAGAAGCTGAGCTGTTTGATATACTGTTAAGTGATAGAGGAGAGAAGATGAGCTCCGATCTATAGAGATATACTGTATAATTCAGGACAGGATTTCTGAGTAAGAAAGAGTAAATCCTAAATGGGAAAATGAAATTCCTACTTACCCTGCAACCAGTTTGACATCGCTCCCTGAACTGGTGTGTATAGAGCAAACTGTCATTCATATTCGGCATCTGATAGAAGAGAAAAACTAAGCTCTACAATTTCTATAGATATACATGATTTGGAATAGGATTTCGGAGGAAAAAGCATTGGAAGTCCTGCTGACCCCACCCACACAAAATGATTGAGAGCTTTCACTGTATCAGCAAACGGTCACTCATTTTTTGTGGGTGGAGGAATCAGGACTCTCTTTTAGGTGTCCTATCAGAATTTACTCTGCTTACTAGTCACAAATTCAGCATCAAATCATATAATCCTATATATCAAAGAGGTCAGCTTCTCGCCCTCTAGCACATACCGCTCTCATATTAGGGCAGCATAAACCACCTGACAGGTTCGCAATAGTTATCACAAGAAGGGCACCATAAGTAGACGCACACGCGGAAGATTTCTTGCAGAATCTTCTGCAACTGGAGAACTCGCTCCATATGACTGGATGCAGAAAGCCATGTATGTACTAAGGAAATCGCTGACCCAGTTCAGATGAACGGGACAATCGCATAAATTGCAGCACCAAATTTGCGCTGTGTCACTAGAGCCTAAGGCCCTGTTCACACATGTGAGATCTGACTCCGCTTTAAACCATGGGGTTCCTTAAAGGGGTTGTATCACTACAGGGATTGCTGCTTTTTATGTTAAAGATCCTGCAAAAACAAGTCCCTTTGTAATATGTGTTCATTAATAGTGTCCTACCTATTCCTAGATATCCCCTCTTGTATGGGCTGCATCAGCTTCTCAAGTTGCTATAGCTACAGACCTGTTTGATCTCTCCTGATAGGCTGACAGCACTGTTTGCTATAGCTACAGACCTGGCTTCTACTGCAGTCTAGTGGAAACCAGTAAACACGCCCCTGAATTCAAAATGAAACCAAGAAAACAGGACGAATCAATATAGTGAGACAACCCCTTTAATTCTATATCTGCCACACAAAATAATTGAGAAATTTTAAACCACCTTTCGCTGGACCCTGGTTCTGCAGATTACCAGTGGTAAAGCACATCCTTGAAAATACTTATGGGCGACAGTCTTATGGGTGAGTGTGACGTAGCATAGGGGTGTTACAGGGGTGCCAGCCCTTACCAATTGAGCATTGGGACTCATCACTCTCACCCTTTTAATTTAGAATCCAATAATCTGGTTTCCGACAAAGAACCGCTTCATAAAGAGGAATTTACCAGAAATAACCAAGCAGCCGGCACTAGGACAGCTCTCTGCGTACAGTTTTATAATGGAGTTCAATGTCTGCAGCAAGCTCCCTCTAGTGGTGACTACAGCCAGCCTGAATCTTCTCTGATATCTCTATGACTAGGCAGGGAATTTGGAGCCCTACTTAGAGCCTCTGATAATGGCCCATTAACTACTATGGAAAGGGATTAAAGAAATGTCATTTGGTTGACAGACGTGTTTCGGAGACGCTCCAGCTTGCACGGACGGGTCTGGACAGTTGTAGATTGGACCTTTCTACAGTGCTGACACCATCAGATTATCAACCGTCTTACAAACCCTGGGATGACACGCAATGGATGTTCACAAATCAATCGTCCCTCGCACAAGCAGTGTTGTTGAACAAGACAGCTCCCTAGCCTGGGGGAGCATAATTACCGAACAGCTCACAGCGCTGACGCGGCAAAACGTCCTAACGGAAAACAGAGAGCAAGAAATTCTAGTTATTTCATATTGTGTAACGTCATTAACTCTTAGAGGGATGTTCTTTCTAGTAAACTAGGTCGGTGGGCGGCGTGCAGCCCGCGGCCGGTGTAAACTCCAACCCCCAAAGTGGGCGCTACAACCCAGTTTGGGGACGTTCCTGGGCAGGAGTGCAATGTTGTGCAGGTCTGAACTAAATAATGGTTACCATAGAGGGCGAGCAGCCATGGCGTCAGGGAATGCAGATTGAGCGGGACCTGGGAGGAATGACATTACTGAGGAGCTTCATGATCTTGCCGATGCAGGAGGTATGGAGTGTTGCTAAAGAAATAGTCAGAGGTCCTCACCTCTGGCCACTCCTGCTATGTCCAAGTAGTTCCCCAAGAAACAATCATTCTGGAGCATCTTCCTCCAACTCTCTGGGCTTTATGTATGAAAGCTGTCCAGCAGTAAGACTGTCTGTTGCCCATAGCAACCAATCTGCACTCCTAGCAACCGGAGCCCATAACAACCAACCAGAGCCCATAGCAACTAACCTGCACTCATAGCAACCGGAGCCCATAGCAACCAATCGAAGCTCAGCTTTTATTTTTCCATAGCACTATATGAAATGAAAGCTGAGCTCTGATTGGTCGCTAGGAGTTCTGATTGTATGCAGTGGGCTCTGATTGGTCGCTATGAGCTCCGATTGTATGCATTGGGCTCAGATTGGTCGCTATGAGCTCTGATTGTATGCATTGGGCTCAGATTGGTCGCTATGAGCAAGAAAGAGTCTTAGTGCTAGACAGTTTTCATACATATGTTGTGCTCTTCCTCTGTTAGGCCATGTTCACATGGATTATTTTGACGTGGTTTTGGACGAGGTTTTCGAAGCTTTTCCTAACACAAAACCTCGTCCAAAAGGCTTCCAAAACGCCCCCAGCTCATTTAATTGATTCCTATGTAAAACCTCGTTGTAGTTCACACACGACAAGGCTTTTACACGCTTCTTTGGAAGCGTTGAAAAAAAAAAAAAGTCATGTCAATTCTTGAAGCGGATTTTTGGCTCATTTTCGGCACGGTTGTTGTCCTGGCTATTAATTTGTATGGGTGAAAACCTCATCCAAACCTCGCAGAGAAACGCCTCTAAAACCTCTTCTGAAGAAGCGTGTTTCATGAGAGGTATTGGAAGCGGAAACGCGGAAAACCTCGTCCAAAACCACTTCCAAATCGGCCGTGTGAACATACCCTTATTCCTTCTAAAAAATTACTACCAATCCGACATCTGGGTGTTACCAATTGGGGGGGGTGTCTGTGCACAGTCTGACATTGCCCAATCAGAGCTGACAGTGCGTGTAGGGACACGCCCCTTTCATAGCGGGAACAGTAAGGGTATGTTTATACGGCGCGTTGGATCCGTGTTTAGATCCGTGTTTCAGACCCTAAATAGACCCAAACAGCATCTAACAAAGAGTAATGCGATTTAGATTGTTAAATACGCAGGCATGGTTCACAGCTTAACGGCTTAAACTGGGACATATTTCAGCCTGTATTTCGTTAAATACAGGGCGAGATACGTCCCAGTCATTACGGTAATCCACAGTTCTCATAGAGAACTATGGATTACGTCTCCTCTCCCTGCTCAGACAATACGCCGCGGGGGAGGAGATAAGTGACATGTCAATTACTAGCGGCCAACCCTCCCCCCATCCTGTGGGAGTCGGCGCGAGCTCCCATAGCCCCGGCGTAATTACCCCCCGCAATTATGCCGTGTGAACATAGTCTAATGCGTGTTTTACTTGCATCTTTCGGATTCGTTCAAAGGATTGTCATGTCAATTCTTGGTCTGAAAGACGCAGCAGGAGCCCTATTTAAAACTATAGGGTGCGATCCTGCTGCAGCCAACACACATCCAAACATGCACCTGTGCGTTGGATGCGATTTACACAGCGCTTTTGAATGCGTTTTTCGGATCCAAAAACGGATCCAACACACCCTAACACCCAGCTGACTGATTTGGTACTAAATTTCCTGAGAGAATAACCACGGAACAGCAGAACACAGAGTTATAGGAAAAGAGACTCCAGAATTATTTAGCAGTGAACACAAGGATTTACGAAAACAGGATAAGTCACAGGTCACATTTAAAGTAAAACAAAAACAAGTTTTATGATAAAAGGAGGGTTCTGTAATTTTCCAGCATGGCAGTAGTACAGATCTACCTCCTATCCCTGATGACATCAGGCTAAGTCTTTGTTCAAATTAATGGGGTTGTCTCACTACAGGGATTGCTGCTTTTTATGTTAAAGACCTTTAAAAAACAAGTCACATTGCAATATGTGTCCATTAACAGTGTCCTACCTATTCCTAGATATCCCCTCTTATATGGGCTGCATCAGCTCCTCAGGTCGCTATAGCTACAGACCTGTTTGATCTATCCTGATAGGCTGCCAGCACTGGTTGCTATAGCTACAGACCTGAATTATACTGCAGCCTAGTAGAAGCCGGTAAACACGCCCCTGAATTCAAAATGAAATCAAGAAAACAGGACGGAGGTAAGATGAATCAATGTAGTGAGACAACCCCTTTAAACCCCAACCATTAGAGATGCCACCTATTAGCTGAATAAAACAGCACAACATACAGCGCTGTTTTTTTTGTGGTCAAATGAGCACCGCAATGGAAACCAACAGTCCCATTCTATATCAATGAGGTCCACTGGCGCTCATGAGAAGTTAAATTTTGTATTACTCCTATGACCAAATAGAACAAGAGACTCGCATACACAGGTGTGAACAGAGACTGGCCGGTGTCCAGCTAAACTGGATACAACAGGGCTAACAAGACTATATCTTCAGCAATCTGTATACTGCAGAGCGCCCGCTGGTGGTGTGCTTTACAGGGGTATACCCATCTCAAGAATTAGCTTTAAAGATGTAGGCGACGGTAAATAAACATTCTCACCAAACTTCTTCCTTCATTTCAAAGATACAACAGGTTCTCTCTCCTGCTTGGTTTTTCCTAAGTTACAGACCACCTCTGTGCTCCAGCAGGTATGTCTTATCAGCAGAAAAGTGCTGGGTGGTTAAAGCACCGAAGTGGTTGATTTTCTAGAAAACCATCTGTAACCAAGTAGAATAGATAACCTGCTGTATCTTAGAAATGAAGCAAAATCCGAACAGAAAATTAATGCTAATCAATGCGATTGGGATATTTATGTCTGGGGCAGAGCCTGAGTTTGAGACAGAGATTTCCTTTCATTTTCTTTGTATCCCAGCATGGGCAGAAGTATAGCCACAACAGGACTATGGGGTTCAGAGATTTAAGGGACCTTCTCAGGTGCAAGAACAGTGTACATGTTTTTATTTGTACTATGGAATAACAAGTTGCTGGCTTCCTGCTTTCTAGCACTACTATGCGTTCCCTGATATATGGCGGTATTATTTCTATCTTTCATTTTTGCAGCTTATGCTGCTGCTTTAGCTTTCTATTATTAGGTGATAGGGACCCATCTTCTTTTGCTTTGAAGCCCTATGAATTCTTATTTTGTCCCTGTATCCCAGGAAATGTCAGACAGTGGCGTCGACTCCCGGGGCCCGCCAGCTAGGCGTCGACTCCCGGGGCCCGCCAGCTAGGCGTCGACTCCCGGGGCCCGCCAGCTAGGCGTCGACTCCCGGGGCCCGCCAGCTAGGCGTCGATTGCTGAACATATTGCACTATTTTTCTCTGCCATGATCAGGAGCCCAATATTTTATCTGCTCCCCTGTGGGCCAGTCCAATCCTGATCTCAAGTCTGGTATGATACAGCATAGCAGTTCTTCTACTGCCGTTCCCCAGTGATTAACCTGGTATTCTAATTTTATATTTGGCCCTAGCAATATTTTCTAGCCTTGCTCAATATGGGTATGTTCACACGGCGTTTTTGGATACATTTTCTATCCGAAAAACTCATCCAAAAGCGCTTCGTAAACCGCATCCAACACGCAAGTGCATGTTTGGATGTGGATGTGTCTTGGCTGCAGCAGAAACGCACCCCATAGTTTTAAATACGGCGTCTGCTGCGTCAAACGGATCAAGAATTGACATGACAATCCTTTTAACGGATCCGAAAGACACATCAGAAAAACGCATGTAAAATCACGTATCTTCTGAACATTGATGCGTGTTTCACATTGAAAGCAATGTAAATCTCACTGCACATTGTTAGATGCGTGTTTGGGTCCGTTTAGGGCAGGCATCCTCAAACTGCGGCCCTCCAGCTGTTGGGAAACTACAATTACCATCATGCATTTATATAATCTATAACAGTGGGAATGATGGGAGTTGTAGTTTCCCAACAGCTGGAGGGCCGCAGTTTGAGGATGCCTGGTTTAAGGTCTGAAACACGGATCCAAAATGCCGCGTGAACATCCCCCAAAAAGCATAAATTCTGCACTCCCATCATTCTCAGGTCATCAACTGGACCCCAATCCTTCCCATCTGCAAACATGGCTGCCATCAGTAATTTCAGGGGCCCAAAAATCTGAGCCTCATTCCCATTTCCCCATCTTGCACCATATCAGGTGGTCACATTTGATCAAGGCCCCTAATAGCAGTACTGTCCTGGTGGCCAAAAGAAAACAAATTAGGGAGCAGTAAGTAAATTGTGCCAACCCCACTCCCTCCGAAGTCCAGTTTTTTCGGGCACCCCCCACTTATCAATATTAAAAACATAACAAGCACCGCAATGAAATATTTGGCTATTTTATAAAATCGATCATTGAGAATTCACTACAGCTTGTATTCTGCATTTAGGATCATGGGGTTCTCTCTTTGTTCGTAGCCGTACATCTTCTGCTCTAAGTCTAGACGACATCGCGGCGGAATAAACCGGGTAACGACGCAAACCTTTCACAGACATTAAATATGGAAATTCCTAAACGTATCCATCCGTCGTAGGACAACTCTTCACGTTCCGGCGATAGCAGCTTAGTCACGGTGCCTGGAGATACACACGGCTATGCAGGTCTCCGGCTCAGACACATGGTTTTGTCACGTTTTGTTCATCGCTAGCTAAGTAAAAGAAATTGAATTCTAACCGAAAATTTTTTATCTAGTGTGTCCTTTTTTTTTATGTATATGTATGTATATATATATATATTTTTTTTTTTTTTTCCCTACATCTCATCGTTTCAATGTACCCTGCACCTCTATCCCTGGAATAGTTCTCTTTGGGGAAAAACCGACTATTTTTTTGGGCATCTAGACTCCAGTGCTTGGATCTACTATTAATAAAAACAGTTGCCCTTTGTCGGCAGTGTTATAGCAGCATGTCAACCCGTGGGGGAAAAACATGCCCAATTTTAAGGGTTGACATACCACAAAACCACCCGGAATTACCCCGGAAGGCTAGCCCAGGGTTTCAGGGGGAAAAGTGTGATCCGCATCCTATGTCCTCGGGGTGAAAGGTGCTCCTAAGGAAGGGCCATATTTTTTTTTAGGCGTCCCCGGGGGTCAGGTTAAGCCGAGGCCCGCGTAATTACAGTATCACTGGAGTTCCCTTGTGGTTTATGTTGCCTGTAAAGCTGTTCGTAGTCTCTCTTTCTCCGGGTGGTTCTGCGTGGTAGACCTTTAAGGTGCTTAAATGTAAGATTTTAGTCGAGTCGGTCTCCGATCGAGGATTCTGCTGTTTTAAGCATCCTTGAGCAGGGCCTATTAAAGGCTCAGCCCCCATCGGACGTGCCCCTGGGTGGATGATTTTTCTCGGAAACAAAGAAATAAAAATCTGATTTAAAACAAAAACCCAACAAGAAGTCAAAAGGGGTCTTCCCCCACCATGGCCCCCCTTTCAGTTTCAGTGGGGTACTACAGTCCTGTATGCTTTAATTTTTTTATGAGGGGGATCGTGATTGGGGTTTTTAGCACCTCACAGCTGAGTATCTGGGCCTGTTGTTTAATTATTAGGGTTGTAGGAGTGATTATTCTAGAGCCTTTTTACAGCGTGCATTCATATCCTTTTTGTCTTAATGGTTAGTGGGTCATGCTTTTGGAGTCTGTAGGCCCTTTTTTCCAAAACCCGTACAGGCGGGGTATTTTTCCGGAGCTAATGGTTTATAGGGTCAGGGCAGTGGGGTTTGCAAGGCCCCTCTACGACGGGGAAAATTTGTCCGTACTGCTTTCATTTATTATGAGGGATGCGTGATTGGCGGTCTTACCCCTTACCGCCCCACAAGCCCAGGTGCCCCCCTATTTTCTGGTCGTGTATAATTTGCTGAAAAGAAGTCCTGCCTCCCATAGAAAGGTTTTTCCAGCTTCCACAGAAATTTTCTGATTTTATACGAAGGAACGTGCTTTATCTGGATTAGTATCTGCTCCATTTTCTGTAATCTTCATGTTGCCTTATGTTGGGGTCATAGCTTTCTATAGAGTTACGGTTGTCCCAGAATCAATCACTGTTGTATGTTGAGGGTTCACTGTATTTCTTCATCACTCCCCTAATGTATACAGAGGATTAATAACTATGGGCGCATTTTCCCCTCATTACCCTACGCTCTTTGGGGTTTCAGGTGTATGGACTTTTCCTTGAAAGGCTCCTTTAAGTCTAAGTGATCATTCCCAATTTGAGTTTCAATCAGTGCCACCTAAAAGGAGCTTTTGTACTGCCCAGGGAAGACAGGGAAACGGTGGTTCCCTGCTCCACGGTTTTTAATTTTTTGGAAATATAAGAACAAAAAAATTAAAAAACCCAGCGCCCCCCCTGGGACTTTTGGATTCCAAAGATAAATTGCATTTGGGGGCCCCTTTTGTTTGGGGCCCCCCCGGGTGACTGCCTAGCGTGCCCAATGGATAAATGGCCGGGTTTCCCACCTTTTTTATTTTTGGGTTTCCCATTCCCAAAAGGTATCCCAAACCAAATTCCCTAAACAGAGCCCCAAAAGGGGGTTTGGGAATGGAGCCCAACTTTTGTAAAAAAAAGCTGGAAAATTTCTTACCTACCAGGGGTTTTAATTTGACCTAATTTAAAAAAAATAAATAAAATGGTGGATTCCTCACCGTGATAACTTGTCAAACATGCTGACCAGCTTCATCGCCTCATACTCCTTCTGTTCCTCCGTATCCGTCCCCTAGGATTGGGCTGTTTTCTTTTTTTAAAAAATGGTCACAGGGTTAAGCTCACGGTTCATTTTAAACAAAATTTTATATTATATTTTTTATTATAATATATTATTATAAATATATATAATATATATTTTTATATATAAAAATATATAATTTTAAATATATATAAATTTTAATATATATATACATATCATATATTTTTTAACACACCCCAAAAACCCCACTAATGGCATGTTTTGGATCACAGTATTATGGGGGTTTTACTGACTTCGGGTTTTCTTCTCTTATTCTTTTGCCCTGTCTTCGTCCTCAGAGTACCGTCCTTCTCCACGTCCACCCCCCAGAAAACCCGGGGGCAAGCAGGCCGAATTCCCCTATCCCGTGATTTTACAAAACAGACCTGGCAAAAAAGAAAAAAAAAATCAAGTTTAACAACCGTGGGGGGGAATGAAAGCAGGCAAAATCAGACACCGGGTCCAGCGCCAAACGCGTCAGTGAATGAGGACGTGACGGGGACCCGCTCCCATTCCCTGCGAACAGCCAAAGACTGAAAGTCACGGCTGTGGTCCTGAAACGGGGCGGTTTCAAAGGAGAGTTGATTTTTTTTTTCTTTCCATTTGTGATGAGAGTTCCCCTTTAACACATGAAATGGGGGTTCCACAACTCACCCCTTTTTTTTACAAAGGACAAAAAGGAATTCTGCCGCACAATGTTTTACATCCGTGTCCACGTGGGTCATCAGACGCACCAGCTTATTGCGCAGGGTATTTCCGACCTCCGGGCGGTTCTTCACATCTCTCAGAGGTGGTAACACCTGAAAGTCAGACATCCTGGTGAGCAGTGTAAAGTTTATAGAGTAGCTCCACATTTGGAAATATTAGGGAAGTGCTTACAGGCAGTCCCCGGGTTACTAACGGGATAGGGACTGTAGGTTTGTGCTTAAGTTGAATTTGTACGTAAGTTGGAATCGGTATATTTATTAAATGTAACTACATAACGTTTTGGATAGTGCAGGGAAGGGGTTTTTACATTAGTTGTTACATAGTACAGTTGAAAAAAGACACGTGTCCATCAAGTTCAACCAAGGGTGGGGAAAAAGTGGGTGAAGGGAGGGAGACAAGCCCAGCCTCGCCACTGGTTAATGCCCTGAAACCCACAAGGCAAGAACCAATCCGCTCCAGTGGAGACCCCATCTCTGACCCCAGAGCTGCCACCAGCCAGGATACAGAATGTTACATAGCTACATTCTTTAGTTCCAGGTAAGTATCTAAGCTTTTCTTGAAACTCTTGAAAGTTTTGCTGTCTGTTAAGAAGATTTCACCTCATTTTCTGCTGTGGCATGCTGGAACTTGTAGTTCCATAGCTACCGTGTTTCCCCGATAGTAAGACAGCGTCTTACATTCTTTTTACCCCCAAAAGTCCCAGTATGTCTTACTTTCGGGGTATGTCTTATTATGGGCAAGGGGATTAGGGCCGGCTGTAGGCAGGGAACGGGCCCGCTGTAGGCAGGGACAGGGCCCCCTGTAGGCTGGGACAGGGCCCGGTGTAGGCAAGGGACAGGGCGGCTGTAGGCAGGGACAGGGCCGGCTTTTAGGAGGGACAGGCCGGCTGTAGGCAGGGACAGGGCCCGGGTGTAGGCAGGGACAGGGCCGGCTGTAGGCAGGGACAGGGCCGGCTGTAGGCAGGGACAGGGCCGGCTGTAGGCAGGGACAGGGCCGGCTGTAGGCAGGGACAGGGCCGGCTGTAGGCAGGGACAGGGCCGGCTGTAGGCAGGGACAGGGCCGGCTGTAGGCGGGGCAGGGCGGTGTAGGCAGGGGGCAGGGGCGGCTGTAGGCAGGTACAGGGCCGGGTGTGGCAGGTACAGGGCCGGCTGTAGGCAGGTACAGGGCGGCTGTAGGCAGGTACAGGGCCGGCTTTTAGACAGGTTATAGGGCCAGCTGTAGGCAGGTATAGGGCCAGCTGTAGGCAGAAAAACACTTACCTGGCTCCCCGCTGCTCCGTCTCCCGCGCCGCTCCTCGCTGCTCCGGCTCCCGCTGCGCTCATCCCGGCACAGGCAGTGACGTATCAGGTCACGCTACGTCTTACTTTCGGGGTACGTCTTTACATTAGGCGGACCTCCCTAAGACACTGCTACGTCTTACTATGGCGTGTGTCTTACTATCGGGGAAACACGGTACTATCTGCTGTGGAACATGAAACTACAAGTGCCAGCATTCCCCATAAGTCTCCATTTGTTACTAAGGGACAGATGTAAGGGTGGTTTCCTTTGGACAGCCCCATTTGATTAGAAAGTTTTCCCATCAATAAAGGCAATCACCAGGTGACCCACTGTTTAGCCCCCAGCAATATATTAAAATCATTGAAAAAAAAACCTCCAGCAACAAGTATTTGATTCTTCTGCAGCACCACCATAAGGGAAACTGAGCATTACACTATCCCCATTGAAATCAACAATCTTTCTCATTAGTACATGAACCTGCCAGGTCCTCCAGAGAGAGAGAGATGTTCATAGGTAAGTAGATGCGGTTCCTCAATGGGGACCCCTCTGCCACCTAAGAACCCCTGATAGGGTGTTTAATATTTTTTTTATTTATTATTAATTTATGTATTTCAGTCATAACCCACAGGACTATCATTAACAGGTTGGGTTTAGCGATGATGGTGGGTAGTAGCTGGTTACTGTCTCACCTTAGCCCGGAGGAACTTTCGAGTCTCTCGATGGACACGTGAACTTTCCGTAAGTAGGTTCAAAACCGGAGTCAGCGTCTCTCGCAACTTGTGACCCTGAGGAGATGAAAAAATTCACAATAAGTGTCCAAAAGAGTCTGGGCTGCTGCCTAGCACCAACTGAGGGGGGGGGGTCACAAAAGGAAATTTACAACTAGAGAAGGACATCGCTCCCCTAGATAATTAAAGAAATCAAGACTGCGTCACACAAAAACATGAAAGCCCAAACAGAAGACAGGATAGGTTTATTAAGTGGTAGAGACATGGATCCTGTTAACTGACCCGGTCCAATCTCTTGTCCAGAAACTGAAGCAGAACCTCCACGGTGTCCATATTCATTCCCATGTACTCTACAGAGCCAAGCTCCACCTTAGGGGTCAGCAGAACGTCAAGACACATCAGGGGCAGGTTCACCAGGAGATTCACCGTGTGTCTGTAAAAGAACGTAGGATTTTGGTTCAATAATGTAAAGACCGAAGGGTCTAAAATGACAAAATAGTTAAAAATGCTGCCAGGACTTCTAGGGAAAAGCCTGCGAGTCCCGCTTGCCCCGCTCATTGCTAGAGAAAAGCCTGCGAGTCCCGCTTGCCCCGCTCATTGCTAGAGAAAAGCCTGCGAGTCCCGCTTGCCCCCCCCAGTGCTAGTGAAAAGCCTGCGAGTCCCGCTTGCCCCACCCATTGCTAGAGAAAAGCCTGCGAGTCGCGCTTGCCCCGCCCAATGCTAGAGAAAAGCCTGCGAGTCCCGCTTGCCCCACTCAATGCTAGAGAAAAGCCTGCTAGTCCCGCTTGCCCCACACAATGCTAGAGAAAAGCCTGCTAGTCCCGCTTGCCCCACCCAATGCTAGAGAAAGCCTGTGAGTCCTGCTTCCACCACCCAATGCAAGAGAAAGCCTGAGTCCCACTTGCTCTCCCCACTGCCAGAAAAAGCCTGCAAGTACCGCTTCCCCCACCCACTGATAGAGAAAGCCTGCGAGTCCCGCTTCTCCCAACCAATTCTAGAGAAAGCCTGAGAGTCCCGCTTGCCTGCCCACTGCTAGAGAAAGCCTGAGAGTCCCGCTTCCCCCAACCAATGCTTGAGAAAAGCCTGCGAGTCCCGCTTCTCCCCACCCACTGCTAGAAAAAGCCTGAGTCCTGCTTCTCCACCCAATGTCAGAGAAAGCCCGAGAGTCCCACTTGCTCTCCCCACTGCCAGAGAAAGCCTGAGAGTCCCGCTTCCCCCAACCAATGCTTGAGAAAAGCCTGCGAGTCCCGCTCGTGCCACCCATTGCAATAGAAAGCCTGCTATGAGCAACAAAGACAGTCTAGCTGTTAGACAGTTTTGATAAATGAGGCTTACTAGATTTGCCGAACCCTACATATCTGTGCCATTTTTTTTACTCAAACTCACGTACCTTATGACACCACTGATAAATTCACTGGGCAGGGCAGATTTATTTTTTATTTTTTTATAGATTTGTTTGCAATTTATTACCATATTACCACATATACTCCTTTCCATATAACCAGCAGGATCTCGCTGCACCAGTCAGGGAGCTTACCCATGGAACTCCTCTGTCCTGTCTTCTCCATCACTTTGTCTGAGTAAGCAGTGCCTCAGGATCGCCGCCAGGTGGCGATAGAGGGCTGCATCTTCCTGTAATCACAGCAGAAAAGTAAGATTAAAGGGGGGAGGGGACTTACGATGCAGAAAAGTGGAAACAAAAGTGAAAGGACAGTAAATTACTGCCTGAAACACCTGCACTCATACTTCTAAATGTTAGCTTTATTTGATTTATCAAAGCTCTTTTTCATGTTCAATTGTCCTTTAAGTCATCAAGCAGGCAAGATGATAAGAATAAGGATTTCTGGAAAGTGCAGTAGGTTCAATTTTCTGTATAAAATGTCCTCTTTGTTTTGCTAGAGCTAGACGAAATCTGTTGAGCACTGGAGCATGGCAGTAAATTGTATTGGTCCTTAGTGGGGATATCCAACTGGAGTCTTACCCCTGCTGAGTGGTGTATTGGCTGTCTGCTATAACGGCGCATTTTGTGGTATTGTAGATAGTACATAAACAATTATGTGGTGCAGAGGGAGTTAGTGACTGACGGAAGATGAGGAAGAGCAATGACACACTTACAAAAAACCTATCAGCTTCTCTTCATACCTGTGCACTGCAGTATGTGCATCACCAATAGGCATTGCTCCATATAACTCGCCCAAACTCAGTGTTTTTTTTTTTTTTAAACCCCTTAAAGGGGTTTTGCCAAGAAGTAAGTTCCTCACCTAAAAGGCTGATAATCCCCTCTTGAGGCTTGAAAAAAGGGGCGTTGTGTACTTGTTTAATAAAACAAGTACTTACTCTGTGATGTCATCGCTCCACCTCCCATGCACGTTCCTGATACTCAGTCTCTGTAGTTGAGCAAACATGGTTTTGCTAATCCACAGAGGAGAGCTGTATTGTGCACAAGCTATATGCGTTTTATTTCTCCCTCTTCTGTGCTCAGGAGAGAAGATAAGCTCAGCAGGCAGCCTTCTTTCATTCCTTCACGAACGGCTGCAGGGGGAGAGGGAGGGGGGCTGAGCAGAGAGCAGGGAGCGTCTGCATGTTTACTCAGATAATTACATTACAACCTTGGATTCTCTATACAAAAGACACAGGATCTTTCTCCCCAGTCCCTTCAAAGCTCATTCATGTTCCCTGCCATCAGATAAGAAGTGCAAACAACGCAAGCATGGCCAGATCAGCTCCTGGTCGTGTCTAATGTAAACAGTCAGGAAACCAAGGGCATGTAAGGAAGGCTGTAGTTTTTTGATGACATATATTTAGAAAAGTGATTTAATACCCATTTTGGAGGATCCCACGTCAACATTAGATCGTGGCAAAACCCCTTTAAAGATCTTGCAAAAACAAGTCACTTTACAATATGTGTCCATTAACAGTGTCCTACTTACTCCTAGATATCCTCTCTTGTATGGGCTGCATCAGATACTCAGGTTGCTATTGCTGCAGACCTGTTTGATCTCTCCTGATAGGCTGCTAGCACTGGTCGCTATAGCTACAGACCTGTTTGATCTCTCCTGATAGGCTGCCAGCACTGGTTGCTATAGCTACGGACCTGGCTTCTACTGCAGCCTAGTGGAAGCCAGTAAACAGGCCCTGGAATTCAAAATGAAACCAAGAAAACAGGACTGAGGTGAGATGAATCAATGTAGTGAGACAACCCCTTTAAGTTCAGGAGGGCCAAGGAGAGCATGGTTTTGCAACTCACAAAGCAAAAATAACCCTTTATTAGGGTTAAAGGGGTTGTACAGCATCTTTCTCTTCCGTCCAATCTGACAATGGACATAAGGAGACAGGGCAACCGGCAAGAATTGTGTATGTGTCCTATCAATTGAATGTGGCTCTTAATGTAATGATAAGGGCTCATCTTGATAAAGACAACTCTTGGGGTTAGTTCACACAGCAGATTTTCAACAATAAAAATTTCTGCGCTAATTCAGCGTGAAATCTACGTGTAAAATCCACACCGATTCCATGTGTATGTCAGACGCGGATTTTCAACTGTAGCCCTGTATTTGGTGCCAAATGTAGGGGGGAGATTTTCATTGTAGGCATTCTATGGGCAGTTTCAGCACCAAATCTGAAGATACATCTGTCTCATGTCAATTCCCGAGACAGTGTCGGGGAATATCGGCGTGGTCTGCACTGAGACGCTGATTTTCCATTGCAAACAGTGTGAAGTGGATTGCAGTCAGATTTGGAAGCAGATTCTGACGCGGATTCAGCACCGAATCCACATAGGATTGGCTTCCAAATAAGCCATGTAAAGATACATTTAATGGTCAGCAAAATGCGAATAATCTCTAGGAACAAATAGAGTACATCGCCCACTGCCAGAAACCAGTTAATGACAGAGGAGAGGAATACAAAGTGTATATATATATAATCATTAAACCCCCTACCTTCTACTGATGTGTTTACTCTGCAGACATTGCTCCAATCTACACAGATAAGCAGAGCTGTCCAATATCGCCCTCCACCAGAGACTAGGGAGTGACAGAGGAGATGAATACAGGGTGTGTGTATAGTCCTCAAGCCTCCTGCTCTCTACTGATAATGAATGTACTCTGCAGATCTTGCTCCAATCTACACAGCTAAACCAAGCTGCAGAACTCCTGGTGTTCCTGTGGCTCCTAAGCAGTAAAAGCGTGAAGAAATCAGGCGACATATTTTAGAGGCAGAGTATATTTGATGGTCAATTTTTAGGACCAGCTCTCTATATCAGACAAAGAACGTTAGTACTCTCGAAAGCTTACAAAATATACTCTGTCTCTAAAAGGTATCGCCTGATGCTTCTACTACTTTCTATAGCCAAATCTGTGCACCACTACATTGATATGAACATATTTCAGAGTTCCCCCGTCTACCGCCAAATGGAGGGCATTTCATGCTCAGGACCCCTTCTCTAGGGCCAGGGTCACTCTGGTAGACTCTAATGTGTCCATGGTGCAATCTATAAGCACATTTTCCCTGCCTACCAGCTGATGACTAGGGTGAAGGAGCCATCACCAATACGACCATCCGATTGCCAAAGTGCTACAGTTTATTAGGGAATTGTGCATGAGAGAAGTGGTCACATAACAATCGCTTACTTCCCGTGAGCTACACTGTAGTATAACGAGAAGGTTACAAAGTGCCGGATTCTTCCTCTTTCACCTACAAGCGAGGAAACAAAACTGAAAACCTTCTAAGATCGAGCAAATCTTAAGAGTCGTCAGCTCAACACTCTTTCTAAAGGGGTTGTCCAGATGAGTAAGATTACAGTTAAATGGGGCTGCAGTGGGCAAAAAATAAAAAAAGTAAATTATACTTGGGGTGATGTGGCTCATTATGGACTCATTGCCCCATAATCTTCAGGTTTAACACATGGACTTCCTCTATATTTCCGTGACTTTGATTGTTTTCTCGGATTTGGAACAACCATTCTACTTACTATACGCTGATTTCTTTGGCCGTTCTGGAGTGGCATGTACAGTTTATGCTGCCAACGCAGTTTATTAAACCACACTCCTGAATTGAACTTTTGTTCATCTACCATCACGTAGAGCCACTTTGCAAATTTTGACCTAAATTTTCTATATGCTCCCCATGATCTAGACGATAAACTCTAGGTTACCCGGTAGCTCTAACAACTTAGCTTTAATTCTCTTGACTCCCTTCCGGGGCTTCGATGTGTTGTTGGTTTGCGCAATACACATAGCCGTTAGTCTCACACTCACCAGACTAAATTCTCACCTTTTAATTGATTATTATATTTGTTCGGATCGCTCTGGAGCGGCCAATACAATTAACAGCGCTGTGTCGTCGACATGATTTGTGTCTTATATCAATTATACGGTATTTTTTTGGAAACTACTGCATGCAAAAATCCAACCTGCTCGTCCTTCCCTCCTCCCCTCGCATTTACCCCCCCCCCCTCTTTCCTTTTCTCCGCCCCTATTTAGCCCATGTATTCCATGTTTTTCTTTAATACCCCATGTTGGGGATATGGTTTACTTTTAAAAATATTTCACAAATAAAAAAAAAAAAAATACTTGGGGTCTGTTCACACGGCGTGTTGGATACATTTTTAGATTCATGTTTGGATCCGCGTTTCTGAACCTAAGGGCCCGTTTACACGGCACTGGACAAATACCAGTCGGTTTATCTGACTGGTATTTGTCCGTTTTGTGTGCACGGGTTTTCCATAGAAGCCCGTTGTGCTCGTTTGCAGCCGGTTTTTCAGATGGTTTGCAAAACCGCAAACCGTCTGAAAAACCGGCCGCAAACCCGTGCCGTGGGGACACGCCCTAAATGGACCCAAACACTCATCCAAGGCCCTGTTCACACGGTGTATTTGGCCGCGGGTTCCGCGGCCAAAACCGCGTCCAGGTCGTGCCTAGTTTATTAACATGGTTTCCTGTTGGAAACTGCGTTAATATTCACACGCCGCGGGTGTGTGAGAACTCTCCGGTTAATTCTTGACAGGGATTCCTCAGCGCGGCGGGCGCGCGGTGTTGCCGCAGGTGTCGCCGCGGTTTGGCCCCTGCCTACTAATTTGCATGGGGGCAAACCCTCTCCGCAAGCCGTGCCCCAAACCATGGCCCACTTGCGCCACGCTGGAGAGACGCGAGTTTGCGGCGAGGCTAGGATGAGGTTTGGCCGAGGAAACTGGCCAAGCCCGCCGTGTGAACGAGGCCTAACAATGTGCAATGTGATTTACATTGCTTTCCATGTAAAACACGCATCAGTGTTCAGATGAGTGATCGCCGAGGTCCGTTTACTTGCATCTTTCTGATGCGTCTTTCGGATCTGTTCAAAGCAATGTCATGTCAATTCTTGATCCGTTTGACGAAGTAGACGCCCTATTTAAAAATATAGGGTGCGATCCTGCTGCAGCAAAAACGCATCCAAACACGCACCTGAGTGTAGGATGGGATTTACGTAGCACTTTTGAATGCGTTTTTCGGATACAAAAAGGATCCAACACGCTGTGTGAACGCACCCTTACTGTGCCTCCCAATACCCCGCCAGTGCTGCTCCAGAGCTCCCCAGGATATGCTCATCTTCACTTCTAAGTTCTTGCTTGACACAGAAGGAAGGTTCAAGGTTTAGGGGCCGTTCACACGGCGTGTTTGGATCTGTGTTGGATCCAAAAATCGCATCCAAAAACGCAGCGGCGACTGGACCCTAAACCGATCCAACACATATCCAACACGCAGCTGCATGTTTGGATGCAGCAGGATCGCACCCTATCACTTTAAATAGGGCTCCTGCTGCGTCTTTCGGACATGTCAATTCTTGGGTTGGATCCAATAGACGGAGTGAGAGACACTTGTGTGAACGCCGATGCGCGTTTCATATTAAAAGCAATGCAATTCACATTGCTATTTATTAGATACGTGTTCGGGTCCGTTTGGGGTCCGACAGACGGATCCAAACACGTTTCTAAAAATGTATGCTCACACGAACTCAACACGCCATGTGAACATACCCTTATGGCCAGTTCACACTGCTTACTCAAGCCATAATTGCAGGATGGATTTCGCCCGCAATTACGGCTTGAATAAGGGGCGGGACATGCATTATCCACGGCGCGTATCCTGCCGGCTTAATGTGCATGTCACTTTCTCCCCCCCGGCGGATTCGCCGAGCGAGGAGGAGAGACGGAATCCATAGTTCTCTATGAGAGCAGTGGATTACCGTAATGGCTGGGACGGATTCCAGTCGTATTGCAGCGCAGTACAGCTGTAATCCGTCCCAGAAATAAGCCGTGTGAACGGCCCTTTATTGTAAGGGAATGCAGCCTCTTCTACGTGTTAGGACAACAACCCAAATGTAAAGAGGAGCAGCTCTGCAGCAGCGGTGAACTGGAGCGAAGTACAATTTTTTTACCGTGACGGGATTAAGGAAGCAGCAGGCGCGCGCCTCTCCCCTCCCAGCAGGCGCGCGCCTCTCCCCCCCAGCAGGCGCGCGCCTCTCCCCTCCCAGCAGGCGCGCCTCTCCCCTCCCAGCAGGCGCGCCTCTCCCCTCCCAGCCGGCGCGCCTCTCCCTCCCAGCAGGCGCGCGCCTCTCCCTCCATGCAGAGCGCGCGCTCTCATCAGCAGGGGAAGAGGAGGTTGTCTGGAGAGCATGCAGCCTCCTGCAGTGTTCTCATGTGTCTGCAGAGCCTTCATCTCCAGGCTCCACAAGCTCCATGCTGTGCTATAACCAGTTATACACACACCCCGAACTGATGAAACACATGTGAGGAATGCACACTGGATAAAACAGATGCACAGAAAAGCTCATATCTACTATACTAAGTGACTTAGGTATGCAAACCAATTACAAAAGTGCTTATTTTTACTGTCCCCATAACCGGAGACATGATCTTTGTAGTGAGAATAACCCTTTAACTAAAGTGGCAGATCGAAAGGATACCCCATTAAAAGTATGATCGGTACGGGGTCACACCTCTGGGATACCCACGTATCTTGGAGACAGACCTCTGAAAGGGTGGGCACAAAACCCAGAGCTGGTCGCCCTTGTGCATAGTTCTCCATTCTGTTCTAAGGGAGTTCCAAGCACAGCCGAACATTCCGCTCCCCTGTAGTGGGAATGGAGAGTCGTGCGCTTGCGCGATCCACTCTCGATTCTGAAAGGACAGTTTCAAGGCCCGTTTCTCAAATAATTTGGGGTCTCAGAAATGGGACCCGCACGTATCAGACTTTGATGGTATATCATTAGGATATGCTGTCAAAGTCTATAGAGGAAACAAGCCGTGAAGGCAAAAATGAGACACTCCCTGAAGCACTTTTGATCGGTTTCCATTTTCTACTACACTTTTCAGATTTCAGCCGACTTGTTATAATTTATGGTTTTGCTCCATTTCTGGCTGTTTGCTTTCAGGCGAGCAGTAAAATAGGGCAGCCAACCTCCCACGGGGGCCGCAACACAGGAATAAATCAGCAAGTGAAGCGGGAATACGGAAAATAGATATGGATCACATAAGAATAGTTGCCAAGCAGGAAGGCCGAGGGACTACAAAAATAACTGCAATCACAGCCCCTACCGAGGGCGCAAACAACTCTCCCAGAATGCCAAGCAAAACGGGCTTGGTGCACAATACTTTTCCTTTTACAGCATTGCTGGATCACTGGGCAGGTTCTCCATCCAATGCAAACAAATGCTTAATGAAAACTGCTGTGGAGCAGACCTGCAAAACCTGGCAGGAGGTGGTGGCCAAAATTACTCAGGAATGCCCCTGAACCACCTGGGAACCCCCCAAACCGGATGGGAAAGCCCACTTCGGGGGTAGAGGAGTTTGCACAAGCGCCACGCCTTTAGTGCTAGAGTTTGGGGGGAACCGAGTTCATTTGTTGTGCACGCCTGATGAAGAGGATTTAATAGTGGCTATATTGATGGTCAAGAAGCCTCCCCTGCCTATCTACTCGATTACGAGGGTCCCTGAAATAAGGCGATGACAAAGAATTCTACCTATAAACTGATCTAAGAAGGGACCTTTTAACAAGTGTTAGTCTGCTGCAGCCCCACCATAGGAAAAATAGAGGTGTTACAAGGCATTCAGTAAAAATATAACCCTATATATCACAGAGTTCAGCTTCTCTCCTCTATTATATAACCCTATATATCACAGAGCTCAGCTTCTCTCCTCAAGAGATTGTGAAAGTTCTGCTTACCCCATCCACAGACAATGATTGACAGCTAGTGTGTGCACAGAGCAAACTGTCAATCACTGTATGAGGGCTGGGTAAGCAAGACTTTCACTCTCTTTCTGGAATCCTGTCAGGATTTACTCTTCCACTTATTAGGAAATTCAGCACCAAGTCATGTAACCCTTTATATCACAGAGCTCAGCTTCTCTCCTCTACCATGTAACCCTATACATCACAGAGCTCAGCTTCTATCCCTCTATCATTTTACCCTATACATCACAGAGATCAGCTTCTTCCTCTATGGTATAACCCTATATATCACAGAGCTCAGCTCCTCTCCCTCTATCATGTAACCCTATACATCACAGAGATCAGCTTCTCTCCTTTATCATATAACCCTATATATCACAGAGCTCAGCTTCTCTCCTCTATCATAACCCTATATATCACAGAGCTCAGCTCCTCTCTCCTATCATATAACCCTATATATCACAGAACTCAGCTTCTCTCCCTCAAACATATAACCCTATATATCACAGACCTCAGCTTCTCTACTCTATCTTATAACCCTATATATCACAGACCTCAGCTTCTCTCCACTATCATATTACCCTATATATAACAGAGCTAAGCTGGTCTCCCTCTATCATATAACCCTATATATCACAGAGCTCAGCTCCTCTCATCTATCATATAACCCTATATATCACAGAGCTCAGCTTCTCTACTCTATCATATAACCCTATATATCACAGACCTCAGCTTCTCTACTCTATCATATAACCCTATATATCACAGAGCTCAGCTTCTCTCCCTCTATCATATAACCCTATATATCACAGAGCTCAGCTTCTCTCATCTATCATATAACCCTATATATCACAGAGCTCAGCTTCTATACTGGATATTACCACGACGCCTGAAGCCCGCCCTAGATGTCTGCCCCTTAATTGATAATCACATAGTATTTACCTCGGTCTTGGCAGAATGAAGTTATGCGACCTCTCATACGAGGCTCTGTTTTCATCCAGCGCTGGGAGGCTCTCATTAATAACAGCGATTATGACAGTAATTAATGGAAATTGCTCTGAGTCATTTCCATTTAATTAAGTCTGAGAGGCGGCGGAGCACCGGGCTATCATAGCAGCAGTATGGACACTGCCAAAAATAGACCATCGCCCACTGTCACATATAAAGGACCCGTCACGGAGATGCAAGGTCACCCATTAATGAACCTTTCATGTCGGTCTGATTTGCGGTCAGTGAATAGTACATTCAAGTTTACAAGCAAGAGGCTAAAGACCTGTACAGACCCATTATGTGTCCGAGCCAAGAGTCTGCTACAATGGTGGCCAGTAATGAGTGTTTAAAGGGGTGTTCCACTATCTAACGGCATATTGATAGGATCTGCCATCAAAGGCTGAGGGGTGAGGCTTCCATCTCTGGGACCTGCACCTACTTCAGGAACAAAACCCTGAGCGGTGATAGGAACCGGAGAAATCCCAAAATACCAATGATGGTGGGATATTTTCTTCAACCAACATCAAACCATCAGAAAAGAAGAAAAGGTCCTAAAATATCACTTTTAATAATTAAATAGATAAAAAGTATTAAGTAACGGACACTATAGCAATGACTGCTGAACGACATAGAAGACAACAGGGTAGTAAATGTGTATGTATACCAACGGTGTAGGACCAACAAATCTCAACTCTGTTATGCCCTCCACCAACGTCTAGCACACCTTAACCTAAAGGCAAAATACAGGGGGATCGCCCTGATAAGGGCGTCCCTGTCCGGAACCTTGCCCTGTGCTGCAAGGAAACCTAACAATCACTTAGGGTACGTCCCCACAGCAGAGGACAAATACCGGTCGGTTTACCACAGCCGCGGTGGGGGGGGCTTTTCTCCACGATGAGTAGAGAAAAGCCCTCCCCCTTCACATTCACAGATTCCGTCGGAAAACCGGACGGAAGATTGTGCTTGTAGAATGTTTTGCGGACGGAAAACCCGTGTAGTGGGGACTGCTGCACGGGTTTTCCATAGAGCACAATTGTGCTAATTTTCAGCCAGTTTTTCAGGCGGTCTGCAAAACCGCAAACCACCTGAAAAACCGGCCGAAAACCCGTGCAGCGGGGACATGGCCTTACAGGACAAGATTCTGGACAGGGACGCACTTATCGGGGCGATCACCCTGTAACTTGTCGTTAGGATGTGCTAGACGTTGGTGGAGGGCATAACAGGGTTGAGATTTGTTGGTCCTACACCGTTGGTATACATACACATTTACTACCCTTTTGTCTTCTTTGTCATGCAGCAGTCATTGCTATAGTATCCGTTACTCAATACTTTTTATCTATTCAATTATTAAAAGTTCTGTTTTAGGACCTTTTCTTCTTTTCTGATGGTTTATTGATGTTAGTTGGAGAAAATATCCCACCATCATTGGTATTTTGTGATTTCTCCAGTTCCTTTTGGGTTCCTCACACCGCTCATCTGTACTGGGCACTCCCATAGAACAGAATGGAGAGTTCAGGGTTTTGTTCCTGAAGTAGGAATTCATTACCTCGATACGTTTTATCTATTTAATTATTAAAAGTTATATTTTATGAATTTTTCTTCTTTTCTGATGAACCCAAAAGTGTTGGCTCAGAATGGAGAGTCGGGTGGCTTGCGCACCACTCTCCATTCTGCTCTATGGAAGTTCCCAGTACAGGTGAGCGGTGTGATAGGTGCCGGTCCCACCTTTGGAACCTGCACCTATTTCAGGAACAGGTCCTCAAAAGTCTCCGCAACGAATAGAGAGCCAGTCATGCTTGCACACGACTCTCCATTCTGTTGGGAGTTCCTAGTACAGCCGAGTACAGCGCTTACCTTGGAACTCCCATACAACAAAATGGCGAGTTGTGTGCAAGCGCCACCAGCTCTCCCTTTTTTACCAAGAGTTTTGAGGACTCGTTCATGAAATAAGGGCAGGTTCCAGAGTGGGACCCGCACCTATCACACTGCTCACCTGTACTGGGAACTCCCATAGAACAGAATGGAGAGTTGTGCGCAAGTCACCCGCCTCTCCATTCTGAGCCAACACTTTTGGGTTCCTATCACAAGCTACGTGCAAGACCCAGAGTTGGAACCCTCACCCATCAGACTTTAAAGGCATATTTTATCAATATACTATTATATTGTGGGAACACCTCTAAGACATTGAAGTAAACTATCCAGGCTCAGATAAGAGGATTGTCTAAGCTGGATACAAATGTTCTGGTTGGCCTGTACTTTCAAGTCCCTTTTCAAGATAAGCAGCGGGTCATGTGTGGTCATGAAAAGTATCACTGCGTCTGGCATTATAGCACTTGTATAGGGTATTCTTCTCTGGTTGTGCTCCAGCTCCAGTTTCTAGTAGGTGGAGACCAGCTGCTATGATGGCGAAAAACACATGGTAATCTCCAAAGAAGCATTTATGCTATCTACAATATATGAAAAAAACGTTGAGATTCTTAGTTCGCATGTTTTTTGGCCAAAATCTGCTCAAGCCACCCCCGGCTTACAACGGGATCTCAGCTGGGTGGTCCTACTCTATCTTATCTCTCAAAAGGGTCAACTTCAGACCTCTCATGTGCCAAACGGCCTCCAAAATGCAGAGAGAAAAATAAAAAAAGCACCAACCTTACAAAGCATAGTGCATTGATATAACAGCCTGTGGAGGTGGGCGTGGTGCAGGAAACCAAGATGGCGGTATCCATTCCTCCTAATATAGTTTAAAAGCAATATGTGGCAAATACAATGTATAGTCCTGCACAGAAAAACATTTCTGAAAAAAACAAACAATGCAAACCTGGGTGCCACTGGCATGGCTTTGTAAGGTAGGTGCTTTTTTTTATTTTTCTCTCTGCATTTTGGAGGCCGTTTGGCACAGTGAGAGGTCTGAAGTTGACCCTAGTGAGAGATAAGATAGAGTAGGACCACCCGCCTGAGATCCCGTTGTAAGCTGGGGGTGGCTTGAGCATTTTTTGTCCAAAAACATGCGAACTAAGAATCTCAAAGTTTTTTTTCATATATTGTAGATAGCATAAAATGCTCCTTTGGAGATTTCCATGTGTTTTTTGCCCTTTTAGCAGTGGCGTGCCACTGGTATTGGACTGTGTGCATATATATATGTGCCGCAGCCATGCCAGTGGCACCCAGGTTTGCATTGTTTTTTTCAGAAATGTTTTTCTGTGCAGAACTATACGTTGTATTTGGCACATATTGCTTTTAAACTATATAAGGAGGAATGGTTAACTCCATCTTGGTTTTCTGCACCACGCCCACCTCCACAGGCTGTTATATCAATGCACTATGCTTGGTAAGGTTGGTGCTTTTTTTATTTTTCTCTCTGCATTTTGGAGGCCGTTTGGCACAGTGAGAGGTCTGAAGTTGACCCTAGTGAGAGATAAGATAGAGTAGGACCACCCGCCTGAGATCCCATTGTAAGCTGGGGGTGGCTTGAGCATTTTTTGGCCAAAAACATGCGAACTAAGAATCTCACAGCTGCTATGATGTCTCCCATATACCGGACATACAAGAAGAGATCCTGCTCCCCTCTCTACTACAGGAGCCCTCAGCCGGGTACATGGACTGCACATAGAAAAGAAAAATTCCAGTTGATTGACTGCATTCCTTTCACATTGAGAACAATACATAATTATTGGCCAGGTTTCTACGCACTCGTCAATGCCAAACAAGTAGATTTTTTTCTGTGATAAGCACTTGTAATGGGGTAAGTGGTTTTTTTTTTTTTTAACCTTTGTTTTCCACTTTTCAATTTTTTTTTGTCCCGATATGGGACTGGATTGAGTGATTGATTGTGGTTTCAATCACATGACTGTGGGCCAGGCAGGCCTATGTCACAGACAAACCAGAGACCACTGGTGTCACAGCAACCGGCAGCATCCCACACAGCGGGGACCAATGGAGGACACAGGAAGCCGCCTCCCGCTCTCCAATTCGTTACATGCCATTGCGGGTTTCACGGGGAATTTAACCCATTAAAGGGAACCTGTCACATAGGTTGTGCCCCCCTTGCTGAGGGCAGCACAGGCTAGTGACAGACCTGCTGTTTCCAGCGCTGTGTCCCTTATTCTGTAAGATGCTGGAGTTTTAGAGCATTTACCCCTCAAATCTTATTCATGAGCAGGTGTTAGCCACGCCCACCAAAGGCTAGCCCCACCCACTGACAGTTAATCTCGTGTTTCTACCTATTCAAAGTAATAGGTTTGTCAGTTGAGGTGGGCGGGGCTTGAAAAAAACTCTTCAAGGGACTCTTCTGGCTGAAAACTGCAGATTTGAGCATTAAATACAGGAAAACTCCAGCATCTTACAGAATAAGGGACAGAGCGCTGGAAACAGCAGGTCTGTCACTGGCTTGTGCTGCCCTCAGCAAGGGGGGCATAATCTATGTGACAGGTTCGCTTTAAGCCCCAAGCCTGAAAAGTAGTTAATGACCAGAACATTTTTTTTAGTTTTTGCCTCCTTGCGTTTCAACAGTTGTAACTTTTTTATTTTTTCAATGACGCAGTTGGATGAGGCCTCGTTTTATTTGAGATGAGTTGTACTTTATGGGGGAATAGTTTTTCACTTATAAATAATTGCAGAATTTAAAAAAAAAATGTTTACAATTTTTTTGTTTTTTTTACACCGTTCACATTTCACACTTAACTTGTTAGATTAATTCTACAGGTTATTATGGCCATGTGGATACCTAATATGTGTAGGGTTTTTTGTGTGTGTAATAGATGCACAATTATTTATTAAATATATATATATTTTTTTCATTAATTTTTTTTTTTTTTTTTTAATTCCCTTAAGGTTTTACGGTTTTTATTTTTTTTTTTTTTTTTTTTTTTTTTTACACTTAGTAATGTATTAGCATATTCATATATGCTAATACATTATAATCTGTGTCAGTCTGACACAGGCAGTGATCAGGACAGCACACATTCTGCCTTGATCGCTGGCTTGTTTCACAGACAGCCCTGGGGCTACTCTAGGTCCCCAGGGCTGACTGTGCAGCCGTTCCCTGGGCTCTGTTGTGTCACCAGCGTTCCGATCACCCGACAGAGCAGGGAAACCCTTTGATTGCGCTGTGGTGACGATCCGCCGCAATCAAAGTGTTAAAGAACAAGGGAGCTGATGTTTCCCCCCTCCACTGTGCTCGCAGGAGCTGCGCTGTGATCAGGTCTGTGTAGAACAGCCACAATCTCAGCGCATCTGCGGCGCTGGTAGCAGCAAAATCCGATGTCTGCAGTGACGTCTAAAGACATCGCTGTAGACGAACAACTTGCACCAGCCGACATCAAAAGACAGTGGGCGGTCGTTAAGGAGTTAAAGGCTGGGTCTAATGGATTTTCTATTGTCCTATTGCATCTGAAATACAACATGTAGCAATTTTAGAAAAATAGTTTACAGGAAAAAAAATTACCATATTGTATCTACAGCCCTTATGCAGACTAATGCATTACCATGGTAACAGACTACAAACTTGTGTAGTCAGATCCAGCAGTCATAATACCATCCATCTGTCCTCTACTTTTTAACCCATTAAATGCATGTTGGCAGACAGCAGAAGAGAGGTAGACAATAGAGGATAGTGTGTTATTACAAAGGGATTTGGAGGCCTGGTCAGAGAAATAGCAGATGAGGTTTAACACAAATAAATGCAAGGTTATGCACATGGGGAAGAAAAACATATTCCATGATTACTGTTAAACGAAAAAATGCTGGGAAAAAGTGACTGGAGAAGGACTTGGGAATCCTGGTGGACAGTAAACTTAATTGTAGCAGCCAGTGTCAGACAGCAGCTGCCAAGGCTAATAGGATCATGGGGTGTATTAATAGGGGCATAGAGGCACATGATGAGAACATTATTCTCCCATTATACAAGTCACTGGTTAGACCACACATGGAATATTGTGTACAGTTTTGGGCACCAGTGCACAGGAAAGACATTGTAGAGCTTGAACAGGTACAAAGGCGGGCAACAAAAATAATTAAAGGACTGGGTGGACTACAATACCCAGAAAGATTAGCAAGATTAGGGTTATTTAGTTTAGAGAAAAGATGGCTTCGGGGGACATAATAAATATGTTTAAATACATCAAAGGTCAGTATAGAGATCTCTCCCAAGATTTATTTATACCCAGGACTTTATCCAGAACAAGGAGGCGTCCTATAAGTCTAGAGGAAAGAAGTTGTACGCGCGGGGAAATAAGTGACATGTCACTTAATCGCGCCGGCTTCGCGCCGCAAGTAATGCATGTCTATGGGGCCGGCAATCAGCGCGACTCCCGAAGACCCACCGTAATTGCGGGGCGTACTGTACGCCCCACAATTAAGCCGTGTGAACATACCCTTACAGAGTTCAAAAAGGGTCTGGATGCATTTCTGGAGTGTAATTATATAACAAGTTCTAGTGACCGGGATTCTGGAGAGGGGTCTGGATACATTTCTAGATGTAATAATATAACATGTTATAGTGACCAGGATTCTGGAGAAGGGTCTGGATACATTTCTAGATGTAATAAATATAACAAGTTATAGTGACCGGGATTCTGGAGAAGGGTCTGGATACATTTCTAGATGTAATAATATAACAAGTTATAGTGACCGGGATTCTGGAGAAGGGTCTGGATACATTTCTAGATGTAATAATATAACAAGTTATAGTGACCGGGATTCTGGGGAAGGGTCCTGATACATTTCTAGATGTAATAATAGAACAAGTTATAGTGACCAGGATTCTGGAGAAGGGTCTGGATAAATTTCTAGATATAATAATATAACAAGTTATATAGTGACCAGGATTCTGGAGAAGGGCCTGGATAAATTTCTAGATGTAATAATATAACAAGTTATAGTGACCGGGATTCTGGGGAAGGTTCTGGATACATTTCTCGATGTAATAATATAACAAGTTATAGTGACCAGGATTCTGGAGAAGGTGTCGGATACATTTCTAGATGTAATAATAGAACAAAGTTTATAGTGACCGATTCTGGAGAAGGGTCTGGTACATTTCTAGATGTAATAATATAACAAGTTATAGTGACCAGATTCTGGAGAAGGGTCCGGATACATTTCTAGATGTAATAATAGAACAGTTATAGTGACGGGATTCTGGAGAAGGGTCTGGATACATTTCTAGGTGTACTAATATAACATATTATAGTGTCCAGGATTCTGGAGAAGGGTCCTGGTACATTTCTAGTTGAAGTAATAATATAACAAGTTATAGTGACCAGGATTCTGGAGAAGGGTCCTGGTACATTTCTAGATGTAGTAATATACAAGTTATAGTGACCGGATTCTGGAGAAGGGTCGGATACATTTCTGATGTAATAATATAACAAGTTATAGTGACCAGGATTCTGGAGAAGGGTCCGGATACATTTCTAGATGTAATAATAGAACAAGTTATAGTGACCGGGATTCTGGAGAAGGGTCCGGATACATTTCTAGATGTAATAATATAACAGGTTATAGTTACCTGGATTCTGGAGAAGGGTCGGATACATTTCTAGATGTAATAATAAACAGTTATAGTGACCGGGATTCTGGAGAAGGGTCTGGATACATTTCTAGATGTAATAATATATTAAGTTATAGTGACCAGGATTCTGGAGAAGAGTCGCTGATCCAGGGATTTTTCCGATTCCCAGATTGGAGTCACTAAGGACATTTTTCCGTAAAATGAGGACAATTGGCTTCTACCTCATGGGGGAGGGGGGGTAGCTTTCCTCTGGATCAACACTAGAGCACAATAGGCTGAACTTTATGGACTTCTGCCTTTTTTTGGCCTTACAAACTATGTAACTATGTTATCTGTATCGTGGAGACGCACTCTCTGCACAGGAGCTGTAGACCCAAAACGATAAGAGTTTTCCCATCAAAACCTATTGCAAAGTTTGTTCACATTTATTTCGGAAGCCCCGAGACAAACACTCGGTTGCAAAGGTGGACGTAGGCTTTAAAGTGCAGTTTTCTGAAAGGGGTTCCCACCCTTATGCCGTTCTCTGGTTCATTTCAATGATGAGCAGGCCAGCATGATTGGCAGGAATGGGAACTAATTACCCATATTTTTGGGACTAGTAGAGATCACAATGATCATTTCACCCATTAACCTGGCTTCTATTGCATTAGCATGGTGGTTAATTGGTTAAGGGTGGACTGCATAACCAAGCCTGGCCATCAATCTTGGGGTTATTCAGCTTGGAAAAAAGACTACTTAGGGGCAGTTTATTACTATGTACAAATAAGTGAAAGGACCGAACACAAATCTCTCCATGATCTTTTTGCACCGTGGCCTGTAACAAGGGGGTGTCCTCTAAATCTAGAGGAAAACAGGTTTCACCATCATCACAGACAGGGATTCTTTACTGTAAGAGCAGAGACATTGTAGAGCTCGCTGCCATAAGAGGTTGCGACGGTGGAGTCGTTGTACAAGTTCAAGAAGGGAATTGAGGTCTTTCTTGAAAGCTATAATGCCACAGGGTAAGGGGAATAGATTTTGGATACGTTGATCCAGGGATTATTCAGATATTTGGAGTCAGGAAGACATTTTTCCTCCTGTATGGGATACTTGACATCCGCCTCATAGGGGTTTTATCCTTTCTCTGGATCAAAAGTGTACGGTTACACTCGATGGACCTGTTTTTCCGCAACCTTATTTACTATGTTGCTTATCATTTATACATGATTGGAAAGCTATCCACTGGCTCCTAAAAATCAATATTGGCTCTACCGCTGTCCAGCTCAATGTAAAAGCATCAATTTATCATGAGTCTCTCCAGCAAAACAGGGATAGTGAACACAAATCTTCCATTTACCGAGCTGGAAAATTCATAAAGTTCACATCCATGTATGACCAGTATTAAAAGGGTTGTCTCGCTACAAAGATTAGCTTTCGACATGTTGTTAAGGCCACGTTCACACAGCGTTTTTGGACGAGGTTTTGGACGAGGTTTTCAGAGCGTTTCCTCGCCCAAAACCTCGTCCAAAACACCCCCAGTTCATTTAATTGATTCCTATGTAAAACCTCGCTGTAGTTCACACGCAATGAAGTTTTTACACGCTTCTTTGGAAGCAATGAAAAAGTGTCATGTCAATTCTTGAAGCGCGTTGTAGGCACGGTTAAGGGCACGGTTCTGCCGCGGTTTTTGTCCTGGCTATTAATTTGTATGGGTGAAAACCTCGTCGAAAACCTGATCAAAGCCTTGTCAAAAACCTCGTCTGAAGAAGCGTGTTTCAGACGAGGTTTTGGGCGAGGAAACGCTCCGAAAACCTCGTCCAAAAACGCTGCGTGAACATGGCCTAAAACTAAAGACGTTTTCCAAATATATTACATTGTTCTTTTTTTTTTTTTTTGTTAAGGAGCTACAAGTAATTGTATCACCTTTTGTGCTCTCTGGTTCCCCTAGTGACTGACCTGTGTACTTCTCCCCCCCCTGCTGTTTGTTCTATCTGATAGCAGGGAGTGACCTCATCACACAGGTCGCAGCAGCATAGATCTCCGGACAGTGAGAGCTTGTTTTTTATCTGATCTTTCAGACAAAAGCCAGTGATTACTGCTGTTTAACTCAGAAGCTTTCCTGGTCCTGACAGCATGAGATTTATCTAATTAGAAGTCTGAATACACGGAGCTCATATGCTAATTACAGGCAGCTTGACCAGGAAGTGACAGAGTAAAGCAGCATTATTTCATTCATGCAGCCTATGAAACTTTGAGATGAAACAACCCCTGTCACTTTGCAAAGGACGTGAGGAATAATGTTTAAGGGAGTGTTCTCACCATAGACTTTTGTAATGTAGGGAGGTGTAATGTAGTAATGAAAATTAAATGAATTCTGATGTGTCATTAAACCATTTCTTAAATTGTTAACTCCAGAATTCCTGTAGCTTAGAATACCACCCCCATCTCCCCTCTGTGTGAATGGAATTTGTAGCATGGGCCTGCAGATCCTCACCCCAGCCTTTTGACTGTTTAATTACTGAAATGTTTAGATAACCTGGGTCTCATTCTTTATTACCAAAGTTGTATATGCAAGCTGTCCAGAATATCTGATGACCTGTGACCCCGCCAACCATAAACACTTTCATTGATCTGTCACAGCAGAAGCGCAGTCCGTGATTGCCATCTTGTGACGATAGTAAGCAACCACCCTCATAAGACAATCAAGTGTCCACCCACCTCATTATATTTTCAGCCAGTAAAAGAGTAGGCAAATGTGAGAGAGGAGGGGAAACCTAGGCAGGGTTTGTCCCTATAAGACACATTGCCAGACAAATCTGTGTTCATAGCTTGGGGGTCAATCCTGGATTGAGCTGTGTCCCATATTCCATCCAAACCCCTTGGATCTGAAAGCTGAAACACCTTGTAAGTGTGAAACCTAAGTATTTATCCCTTTTATTTTCATAACTGTATTGATGCGTATGTCAGTCATTGTTATTGTATTTTTCATGTAAGCATTGTACCTAATAGTCATATTAAAGTTAGCCTTAATACGTGAGTTCTTGTTGTTGCACAGATCCACTTCCTTGAAGGAGTGTATTTTCTTTTTGTAGCTGCTGGAGAGCAGTGAGGTAATCCTGTACGCATTTTTTACGTGTTTTTAGAATATCTGTTAGGAATCAGATTCCTTCTGGCTGATTCTTTTGGATTATTGAAGGAAGGTGGTGGCAGCGGATAACTTTGGGGTGCTGGAACTGTCTTGTGGTGCAATTTATGCTCGATTCGTTATCTGATTGAGAGGTGAGCGCAAGTGGAGATAAATCTACCCCATCACAGTGGCCCCCGGTCACGTGCTGGTGAGTGTGTACGTGACAACTTTGTAATAGGATAAGCCATCTAAGTCTGATAGGAGCAGGTCCCTATATCTGGAATGGGCCCTAGAAAGCGGCGGCTCAGAATGGAGAGTCGGTTTCGCTCGCACACGGCTTTATGTTACATTCTATGGGAGTTTCGAGTACAGCTGAACACACTGCTTACCTGTACTGGGAACTCCCATAGACCAAAATGGAGAGTCGCGCGCAAGTCTAACCAGCTCTCCATCCTGAGCAGACACTCTCAGGGGCCCGATCCCGAGAAACCTACACCTATCAGGCTTTGAAGGCATATCCTTTCAGTATACTAGGTAACAGGAGGCATGAACTGCACATCACAGTACACGTTGATCTACTGCTTTCTCAACAAAAATGAACATGAGGTTTTTAGTATAATTTTTGATCAAATGGTATAAGCCCACTTACCTCATCATGGCGACATCTTTAAAGTGGGTCCCTACACGAATGGAAGAAGCACTGCAAGGCACCCACCGCTCCAGCAACAGCCATACCAGCAAGGGGAACCAGCCAGTGGTCCAACACACACACACCACCACAACCAGCCAGTGGTCCAACACACACACCACCACCACAACCAGCCAGTGGTCCAACACACACACCACCACAACCAGCCAGTGGTCCAACACACACACCACCACAACCAGCCAGTGGTCCAACACACACACCACCACCACAACCAGCCAGTGGTCCAACACACACACCACCACCACAACCAGCCAGTGGTCCAACACACACACCACCACCACAACCAGCCAGTGGTCCAACACACACACCACCACCACAACCAGCCAGTGGTCCAACACACACACCACCACCACAACCACCCAGTGGTCCAACACACACACCACCACCACAACCACCCAGTGGTCCAACACACACACCACCACCACAACCACCCAGTGGTCCAACACACACCACCACAACCACCCAGTGGTCCAACACACACACCACCACCACAACCAGCCAGTGGTCCAACACACACACCCCCCCCCCCACCCCGTGGTCCAACACACACCACCACAACCACCCAGTGGTCCAACACACACCACCACAACCACCCAGTGGTCCAACCCAGAGCCCCCTGGCTCTGGGTCGCACCACCCCACAAGCATAGTATCACAGTAACAATGACCCCCACACAGCACCATCACCAAAAGAAAGGAAAGGATCACTACTGCTTACCACTCCCTGCAAGCAGACAAAGAAAAAGGGCATTAACCCTTGGGGTATGTTCACACGGCGTGTTGGATCAGATTTTGGATCCGTTTTTAGATGTGTGTTCGGATCCATGTTTCGGACCCTAAACGGACCCAAACACGCATCTAACAATGTGCAGTGTGATTTACATTGCTTTCTATGTAAAACACGTATCGGGTTCAGACGAGTGATCGCTGATGTGCGTTTACCTGCATCTTTCTGATGCGTCTTGCGGGTCCGTTCAATGAATTGTCGTGTCAATTCTTGATCCGTTTGACGCAGCAGGCGCCCTATTTAAAATTACAGGGCGCGTTCCTGCTGCAGCCAAAATACACGCACCTGTGTGTTGGATGCGTTTTGGATCCGATGGACGCAGCACTTTTGGATGCGATTTTCGGATCCAAAACGCCGTGTGAACATACCCTTATACAGGCCAAATAAGGAGGAGTGCTGGTCCCTATGTATACAAACTCCCCATTTGGACCAGGTGTTTTTAATTAGCAGTACTTCAATTAATGCCCTTTTCCTTTCAGTCTGCTCGCAGGGAGCTGTAGTGATCCTTTCCTTTCTTTTGGTGATGGTGCTGTGTGGTGGCCACTGTTGCTGTGACTCTATGCTTATGGGGTGGTGCGACCCAGAGCCGGGGGGGTAGGTCTGGCAACAGTGGTTTTGTTGGCCCACTGGGTTGTGCCCCTCACTGGAATGCCTATTGCTGCGGTCGCCATACAGTGCTACGCCCATTAGTAAAACATATGTAAAAAAGAAACAGGGACCGCACATCCTTGCTATACGTTGATCTAATTGTTTCTCAGTAATTCATTTTTGTAAAAAATTATGCTGAGAAGCAATTAGATCAACATATAGCAAGGATGTGCTCTCCATGTTTCTTTTTACATATGTTTTACAACATGTCCTTGCTTTTTCACTTGGATCAGCACTCCTCCCCATTTGGCCCAGGTATTTTTAAAGGGGTTGTCTCACTACAAGGATCGCTGCTTTTTTTGTTAAAGATCTTGCAAAAACAAGTCACTTTGCAATATATGTTCATTAACAGTGTCCTACCTATTCCTAGATATCCCCTCTTGTATGGGCTGCATCAGCCCCTCAGGTCGCTATAGCTACAGACCTGTTTGATCTCTCCTGATAGGCTGCCAGCGCCGGTTGCTGTAGCTACAGACCTGTTCAATCTCTCCGGATAGGCTGCCAGCACTGGTTGCTATAGCTACAGACCTGTTTGATCTCTCCTGATAGTCTGCCAGCACTGGTCGCTATAGCTACAGACCTGGCTTCTACTGCAGCCTAGTAAAAGCCAGAAAACTAGCCCCCGAGTTCAAAGTGAAACCAAGAAAACAGGACTGAGGTAAGATGAATCAATGTAGTGAGACAATCCCTTTAATTAGCAGTCGTCTGTGTAAGAGTTAATGCCTTATTACTTTCAGTCTACTTGCAGGGAGCCCAGGAGAGGTAAGCTGTGTCTACCTTTCCTTTTTTGGTGGTGGTGCTGTGTAGCGGCCATTGCTAATATGATGCTGTGTGGCTTTTTCTGTGACGGTGGCCACCATGCAGTGCTGCCTCCATTAGTGTAGGGACCCACTTTAAAGAGGTCGCTGTGATGTGGCAGGTGAGCTTATACCATTTGATCAAAAAGTAGACTAAGAATCTCATGTTCATTTTTGTAAAAAATTATGCTGAGAAGCAATCAGATCAATATATATATCAATATATCAGTATAGCAAGGACGTGCGGTCCATGTTTCTTTTTTACATATGCTACTCCCATTAGTGTAGGGACCCACTTAAGAGAAGTGGCAGGTGGGCTTATATCGTAAACTTCAGCTGGGAAGCAGTAGATCAGCGCATAATGTGAGGATGTGCGGTCCATACCTCTTTTTACCTAGTTTATACCCCATCAATATGCCATTAAAGGGGTTTTGCCATGAAGTGACTTCCTTACCTGTTATCTGCTCAGGACAGGAAATAAACAAATCATGTTGTGTCATGAACTGATGCAGGGGGGAGAGAGAGGGGGCCCGAGCAGAAGGAAGTAAGCAATGGTGTGTATGCAATGATTACATTACAACTAGTGGATTCTCTATACAGCAGAAAGCCTCATACACTGCACTTTCTCCACAGCCCCTTGCAAGCTCCTTCATGTTCCCTGTCATCAGTTAAGAAGTGCAAACACGCAAGCCCGGCCAGATCAGCTCCTGGTCGTGTCTAATAGAAGCTTTGAAGTAACTAAGGGCATGTAAGGAAGGCTGTAGCTCTCACAGGCTTCACTTTTTGTAATCACATATATTTAGAAAAGTGATTAAATACCTATTTTGGAGGATCACACGTCAACATTACATAGTGGCAAAACCCCTTTAAAGTCTATTTGGGAACACCCCTTGAACAAGTGTTTTTTAACACTATATAACTAGTCTAATGCTCACCTCATCGACTTCCCTGCGGCTGATATCAAAGGTGATGTTGAAGAGAGTCTTTAGTATTTCCATCACTCGTTCAGTTTCTTCTTTGCCCAACGGTAGCGCTAGACGATCCGTCACCACCTCGTAGATGTCGGACCACTTCAGAGCCAGAGTGCTTTCCAAAGCATCGGTCAGAAGACTGACGCCTCTCAGCTCCAGGGCCAGCTGTCTCCGTACATCCACTCGGAGAGCGGTGAGAAGGAAGAGCAAGCGAAGGTCGAAGAACTTGCTCTCGTGGGATGATCTGGTCTCATTGTACAGCTTGAGGCGGCGAGCTAAGCCGCACACCAGACGCAACTCGGTGGCCACTTCTTGGGCCTCGACGCTGTTGTACACGATATTACAGAGACCCTTCAGAGCCTCCACCGCGCTCTCACTGTCCGGGATACAAGGCACCTCCATTTCTTCAGAGTAGTCCAGACCTGCGTATCTGGCCAAGATCTTCATGGCGGAGCGGCTGGTGAAAGGGGCCAATCCATATTTGTCTCGGGAAAGGATGCGGATGGTCTCTAGACAGGCGATCTGGCAGGAGGGCTGCAGATCCCGCTCCAGGAACTTGATCACCACTTCTCCAAGCTTCTAAAAGTACAGGAAACCAATTGTAGAGAGTGAGCAAGAGAAGAAAACTAGATAACATTCAGCTTCAAAACCATATTATATGCAAAGTTTTATATTTCCTTCAAAGAAAATCCCATCTTAGGTGCGTACATGTTTTAACTGAGGAGATCCAGCTAAAAAGGAGGGAATCTTACAGGCAGTGCTCCATGGGACAAAGATATGCAAATTAGCATTCAATGAAGCAAACCATCACTAGTGCCACCTATAGATAACTACACTGTAAGTCAATATTCAACACATAAGAACCTTGGAGCCTTACTTGGAGCCTTACTTGGAGCCTTACTTGGAGCCTTACTTGGAGCCTTACTTGGAGCCTTAGTCAAAACCTTGAACACATCTGTAGACAGGAATTTCAGGTTCTTGCCCCCTCTTCAGTACAGAAAATGGCACCAATTGGTTAGAGGAGAACCCTACTTGGAACATTACTAGAACCTTGGAACATTACTAGAAACATAAGCCAAAACCTTCCACCCATCTGTAGACAGGAATTTCAGGTTCTTGCCCCCTCTTCAGTACAGAGAATGGCAGCAGTTGGTTAGAGGAGATCCCTTTCGCGCAGCTCTGATGGAATGAGGGTTACCAGTCCTCAGTACAGGGCAGCTACCTATGGGTGACACGAGACATCATACCTTCATATTGATCTGCTTAATGAGATCCAGAACCACCTCATTTAACCAACCAGTGCCCAGCTCCATACTGCTGAGAGGAAAGAACCCCAAAGTAGCTGTCTACAGATGGGTGTCTGGTGAGGCCAATCCCAAGTCATGTCTGAAGGACTTTCTGTGGGCTGGACATTGTTTAGATGGTAGCTAGTTTTTATCAGCATCAGGTTCTTGCCCCTAATCAGTACAGAGAAGAGCACTGGTTGGCTAGATCAAATATCTGTGATGCAGCTCTAAGGAGGAAGGGAGGATTAGAGGTCTTCAATATAGGGTACCTGCCCATAGCTGGCACTAGACTGGGTACTGGCACTGGTTGGCTAGATGAACTGTCCGACACTGGTCTTGGGCTTAGGAGGGGGATAAGAGTCTTCAATACAGAGTAGCTGCCCATAGGTGGCATTATACTGGGTACTGGCACTGGTTGGCTAGATGAACTGTTAGACGCTGGTCTTGGGGTTAGGAAGGGGATAAGAGTCCTCAATAAAGGGTACCTACCCATAGGTGACAATAGACTCTTGCCCCTAGAGAAGAGCATGAAGCATTACTTACAAGACCTCATACCTCCATATAGATCCCCATCATGAGGAGCAGAACCCACCAGAGCTACATCAACTACACTTAATCAACCAGTACCCAGGTCTGTGCTGCCGAGGTGCAAGAACCCCAAAACAGCTATCTGCAGATCAGTGTCTGATTTGGCTAAGATCCCAAGTCATGTTTCAAGGCTTAGTTTCATTGACTTAAAGAGAACCTGTCACGTAGATTATGGATCCCCTTGCTGAGGACAGCATAAGCCAGTGTCAGACCTGCTGTTCCCAGCGCTGTGTCCCTTATTCTGTAAGATGCTGGAGTTTGAGCATTTAATGCTCAAATCTTATTCATGAGTAGGTGTTAGCCCCGCCCACCAAAAGCTAGCCCCGCCCACTGTTATACACATGTTTCTACCTATTCAAATAGGTTTGTCAGTTGAGGTGGGCGGGGCTAGCCTCAGGTGGGTGGGGATTGAAAAAAACTGACTCTTTGATTGACTTTTCTGGCTGAAAACTGCAGATTTGAGCATTAAATACACGAAAACGCCAGCATCTTACAGAATAAGGGGCACAGCGCTGGAAACAGCAGGTCTGACACTAGCTTGTGCTGTCCTCAGCCAGGGGGGCATAATCTATGGGACAGGTTCTCTTTAAAGGGATTGTCTCACTACAAAAGATTAGCTTTCATCATGTAGGGAATGGTAAATGAAGACTTTTTCTGAATGCATTGCTTTGTTGAGATGAGATTTTATCTGCTGGGAGTGCACATGGCTTCCTCTGGTTACCGACCTGCTCTCCTCCTCTCTCCCTGCTTTTTGTCTTACCTGAGAGTGAAGTCACCAGCTTGAGAACAGAGGGTGCTAACAAACAAAGGAGACTAATTACTTGATTACTTTGAGCTCTGAAGCTCTCTGCTCTATAGATAAGATCTCCAGCTCTCATGTCAGTGCAATAAAAAGAGCTGTGAAGAGCCGATATGCTTATCGCTGCCATAGAACCACCCACAGCGTAACGGAGGAAGAGACAGGAAGCATAAATCTGAAGCTGCTTTTGCTCTGACACAGCGTGGCGAGACAACCCCTTTAATGTCTTCTCTTAGTGATAGCACCCGGTCACTTCATTGTGGCTGCAAAACTTGATTAACTGAATTGTTATAGAATCGGTAACTAATCTACCACATCTCACCTGTCGCAATTTGACATCCTGATCCTCCGAATAATCCGAGTCATAGTCAGAGTCAGACTTGGGGACCCGGTCCCGGAATTTCTTTTTCCTGAACTTTAGGTATGAATGGGGGTGAAAATGAAGATGAAAAACAAAGGGGGTTCAGGCGAGAGGGCAGCAACAATGAAATCAGCCAATAGATCAGAAAGGAGGGGGAAGGCCTGTAGCCCTATTATAACCCTCATCACTCTACAGGGGTCTGGGAACTGAGAAAGGAAGCACGCTAGACATCGCTACGGGAGCAAGAGCAATAGACACGGGCGTCAACAGCAAAATAGTCAGGTGTAACTGTGCAGCGGCATTAAACAGAACCTATAGGGAACCTGGCAGGTGGTTAATGCTGCCATTTCTGACGCAAGATGTGATAGAGGAGAGAAGCCGAGCTCTGTGATACATAGGGTTATATGATAGAGGAGAGAAGCTGAGCTCTGTGATATATAGGATTATATGATAGAGGAGAGGAGCTGAGCTCTGTATTATATAGGGTTATATGATAGAGGGGGGGACTGAGATCTGTGATATATAGGGTTATAGGATAGAAGAGAGAAGCTGAGCTCTGATCTATAGGGTTATATGATAGAGGGGGAGGAACGGAGATCTGTGATATATAGGGTTATATGATAGAGGGAGAGGAGCTGAGCTCTGTATTATATAGGGTTATATAATAGAGGGGGGGGGGGACTGAGATCTGTGATATATAGGGTTATAGGAGAGAAGTGAGAAGCTGAGCTCTGTGATCTATAGGGTTATATGATAGAGGAGAGAAGCTGAGCTCTGTGATATATAGGGTTATATGATAGAGGGAGAGAAGCTGAGCTCTGTGATATATAGGGGTATATGATAGAGGAGAGAAGCGGAGCTCTGTGATATATAGGGGTATATGATAGAGGAGAGGAGCTGAGCTCTATGATATATAGGGTTATATGATAGAGGAGAGAAGCTGAGCTCTGTGATATATAGGGTTATATGATAGAGGGAGAGAAGCTGAGCTCTGTGATATATAGGGTTATATGATAGAGGAGAGAAGAGGAGCTCTGTGATATATAGGGTTATATGATAGAGGAGAGGAGCTGAGCTCTGTGATATATAGGGTTATATGATAGAGGAGAGGAGCTGAGCTCTGTGATATATAGGGTTATATGACAGAGGAGAGAAGCAGAGTTCCATCATATAACCCTATATCAAAGAGCTCAGATTCTCTCTATCACATTCTGCTCTCAGATAGAAAAGCATAAACCACCTGACCGATTCACTTTAAATTACCTGAAAATAGCATCTGTATTTATATTAACCAAACACACCTGAAATTCATTCTTTATTACCTTGTGAGATTATCATACAATACATGTCTATCCTCTGCTCTCCTGGATTGAATCCCAATTCTTATGGCTGTAAAAATGCAAATTTAGAGATTTGCCTAAATGTGTAAAAAGGCAAATGTGGGTCCTGTCGATGAACCAATTCATCAAACCTGACACCTAGATGACCTCACAGGGGCCATTCCCACTGCTTGAAGATGGGCAAGGAGGGTTGAGGGGGAGAGAAAGACACCAAAATGTGGTCTTTAGCACCAAATCTGTAGCTGGACCTCACTCCTGGTGTTTGCCTAGAGCGGTCCTTGAAGTTGATCGAAGAAGTTTTCCATGATGTGATGGCATACCCCTAGGATAGGCAGCCAGTAGCAGATCAGGAGAGGTTCAATCATGACTGATGGGCTGCAGTTCTAATGGGGGTGCATTCAAATGAATGGGACCGAGCTGCAATAACAGCCACTGGCGCTACCAGACGCACATACCCTGTTTCCCCGAAAATAAGACCTAGTGCATTTTTTTTTTTATGCAATTCAGAGTGTGGCTGCTTATGCTGATGTTTGTGATGAAATCACTACGGTATATTAATACATGTGGATTTTTGTTCATGGAAAAATAAGAAATCCCCTAAAAATAAGACCTAGAGCGTCTTTAGGAGCAAAAATGAATATAAGACACTGTCTTATTTTCGGGGAAACAGGGTAGCTGTGCTTGGTGAACAATGAATGGGATGGGGAGCTCATCTGATTCAGTCAGCTGATCCTAAGGATAGGCCATCACTTTCAAGGACGCAGAAAACCCCTTTAAAGAGGTCTGGCACATCTGGAACCTGCACTGATCTCCTGAAACTCCCTGTTCTGAAGGGAGAAATGACTAATCACTCCCCATTTATTCCAATGGGAGCTCCAAGTATAGCCAAATCACCTGTACTCCGAACTCTCACTGAAATAAATGGAGTGATGGCACAAGTGCGGCCAGTTCTCCATTCAGAACAGGGAATTTTGGGGGCCCGTTCCGGAGATAGGTGTGGATCCTATGGAGGGGGATCCAAATCCATCTGATATTGATGGAAAATCCTATTGGTATGCCATCAATGTTCAATGATAGTTGTGGATCCTAGAGGTGGGACCAGCACCTGTCTCAGGAACAGACCCCCAAAAGTTACAGCTCAGAATACTCTCCATTCTGTTCTATCTTAGGAGTACGGCTGAATACACCACTCTCCTGTACTGGGAACTCCACAAAAGAGAGTCGTACGCAAGTGTGGCGGCACTCCATTCTGCTCTGTAGCTGAGAAAGGTGCGGGTCCCACCTCATATTGATATGCCAAAGTCTATGATGGGTACACTCTTTTGAAAGGAAAATTGTAAAAGGAAATGTAAAAAAAAAAAATTTAAAAACTCCAATTGCAAGAGAGAAGCATCCGGATTTGTTCTATACCTGCAAAAATGTGCACAGTCGCTGTATGGAGGTTTAGATCTGGTGTATACACCATCAGTAGGTATAAGAGGGGTGTCCATGCCAATGCACTTCATGTAGATGTCACATTTTGTGATTTATGGATGTTTCCGTCCAGCACTAAGGGTGCTTTCACACGGTGCGTTTTTGGTGCGTCCTTGATGCGTTTTTTTTGTGCAGGAAGGCACAGCAATTAATGCTGTGCCTTCCTGCACAAAAAACGCATTTAAAAAAGGCATCAAAAACGCACCGTGTGAAAGCACCCTAAGGCCCCGTTCACACGGCTTATTTGGGCACGGATTGGCGCCGTACTCCGCGCCAGATTTGCGCTTCAGTACGGCGCCAATCCGTCGGAGTCATTACGTTAATCCACTGCTCTCATAGAAAACAGTGGATTCCGTCGCTCCTCCCCGCTCGGCGAATCCGTCGCGGGGAGAGGAAGTGACATGCACATTATTTACGGCGCGTACGCGCCGTAAACAATGCAGTGTCTATGGGGCCGGGAGCGGCGCCCCCGCCGCGCTCCGGCCCCGCCCCTTATTCGCAGCGGATTTGTGAGCTCAATACGGCTCACAAATCCGTCGGGAATAAGCCGTGTGAACACGGCCTAAGAGTCCCACTAGTATTCTAAAACACAGACTCATACCAATAATCATTAATATGGCCTCAATTTAACCAATTAGGAGGAATTCCCATACATTTTCAGTTCTTTGACATATCACGTGTGCAGTGGGTGCCAGGTATAAGTTCACATACAGGTCCTGAAACTAATACAGTGGTCCCTCAAATGACAAGGGCCTCCGAATACAAAGTTTCAAGCAAACAATAGGCTTCATGAGACACTATCTAGAAACCGCACTCGCCATACAATCGATTAGGCCATGTTCACACGGCTTAAAATGGGACGTATTTCAGTCCGTAATTACGTGCCGGAGTGCGCAAATTATGGCTGGAATCCGTCCCTGTCGTTACGGTAATCTGCAGTTCTCATAGAGAACTATGGATTATGTCTCCTCTTCCTGCTCAGCGATTCCGCCGCGGGGGGAGATAAGTGACATGTGAATTACCTGCGGCATATACGCGCCGCTGGTAATGAATGTCTATGGGCCGGCGACGTGCCGGCCCCCCGCTCACTCCCCCCCCCTCCCGCCCCCACGGCGTAATTACACCCCACAAATAAGCCGTGTGAACCTAGCCTTACATCTGTCCCAGATCATCAGTGTTGGCAACATTGTATCTTGAATCCGCCATAGAATGTCCCAGACATTGCTGATCTGCGGCAGATGTGATTGATGGAAGATCCAACCAAGTATCAGGAAGATTTTACTTGAAAAACCTTGTATTAGTGAGGTACATGCAGTAACTGGAGGTCTAGTAGCGCCTCTACAGTACAGTGCGGTACTACATGTCCTGTATTGTTCTTACATGTATTAGTGCAGTGTATGCAGTGATTGTTGGTCTATAGCACCTCTCTACAGTACAGTGCAGTACTACATGTCCTATACTGCTCTTACATGTATTAGTGAGGAGCATGCAGTAATTGTTGGTCTAGTAGTGCCTCTACAGTACAGTGCGGTACTACATGTCCTGTACTGCTCTTACATGTATTAGTGAGGTGCATGCCGTGATTGGTGGTCTATAACCCCTCTACAGTATAGTGCGGTACTACATGTCCTGTACTGCTCTTACATGTATTAGTGAGGTGCATGCAGTGATTGGAGATCTATAGCGTCCCTACAGTACAGTGCGGTACTACATATCCTGTACTGTTCTTACATGTATTAGTGAGGTGCATGCAGTGATTGGTGGTCTATAACCCCTCTACAGTACAGTGCGGTACTACATGTCCTGTACTGCTCTTACATGTGTTAGTGAGGTGCATGGAGTTATTGGCGGTCTATAGCTCCTCTCTACAGTACAATGCGGTACTACAAGTCCTGCACTGCTCTTGCATGTATTAGTGCAGTATATGCAGTTATTGGCAGTCTATAGCGCCTCTCTACAATACAGTACTACATATCCTGTACTGCTCTTACATGCATTAGTGAGGTGCATGCAGTGACTGGTGGTCTATTAGCGCCTCTCTACTGTATAGTGAGGTACTACATGTCCTGTACTGCTCTTACATATATTAGTGAGGCGCATGCAATGATTGGCGCTCCTTTGGGAACCAGCTGATGGCCCCCTTTTCTGGTCCACTGTATAAAGTCCATGACTCAGAGCAGCTCATATCATGATAGAAAGGGATTTCCAGCTTCCAGCAGCTCTCCCTGATGTTGTATGGAAGGAGGCGCTTTATCTGGATTAGTATCCGCTTCATTCTCTTTTTCTCTCAATGCTGCATTATTTGGGTGCTTTTTGGGGGTCCGGGGCTAATTACCACTTTCCAGACTTTTGTTTTCTTTACACAATTCGCCCCGGAAATAATTAACAGAAGGACTGTAGACAACAAAACAGGAAATTTCTACTACTGATGAGTTCACCAACTGAGCTTCACTATCTTATCCACGTAAGTGTAATGCGAATTATAGTCACAACTGCTTTTTTGCTGCCGACCTCTATACTGGTCGCCTGATGAAATCATTCACCCCCCTTAATGACCAGAGAATGAATGTTCCTTGTACAGAAGAATGGATTTGACTTTAACCAAATCTTGGCTGACGCACATTATGCATTGCCAGGGGATACAGATCTCATCCTCCCCGACCCCAGGGATAACTATGACTACACCACTTTATAATCACTGAGGACTCGCCGCAGACGTTATCAGCGAGAAGAGACACACAAGATGTCTGCCCGCCAAAAGCGGGGGATACAATGGCCATGCTGGGGAGCGGGGGTAACACGTGTGAAATAGGTTACCTCTACATCACTGGAACACCACGAAATAGTCACAAACATAGGGCCCCATGAAAAAAAACTGTCTAGGCAAAACTCATTTTGGGGGCCCCTAAAACCAATCAGAGCCCATAGAAACCCAACAGAGCTCATAACAACTAACGGGGCCCATAGAAACCCAAATCAGAGCTCTCCTTAATTTTTCCGAGCACATTAAAATGAAGAGGCGCTCTGATTGGTTCTAGGGGCTCTGATTGGTTTTAGGCAAAAATTGAGTTTAAACCCTAATAGTTTTCATCATACATCCAACTCTCCCCTTTTGGGAGGGGGTGGGGGTGTTTCCCCCACCCCACCCCGGCAGAGTTGGCGAACCTCCCCCCGCCCGCAGGGGGTTTTTAAATGACCTTTTCGACAAGTAGCGCTGGCCCCCGGGCCGCTCCTACAGGGGGGTGAAGCGGCCGCAGCAGCGTCACCCCCCCGGCAGTCCATTGACTTGTGTTTCCGCACTGCACAGTCATCAGAGTGCACGCTCCGTGCAGCTGCCGAAAGGGGGAAAGGAGGGGGGACGTTTCCCCCCCTCCCTTTTCCCCCTTATGTCAGCGCCGGCCGGGGTTGGGGGGGGAGGGGGGAGGATTCGTTCCCCTCCTCTTTCTCCCCTGTATGTCAGCACCGGGGTGCCCGTCATACAGATCAGCGCGAGGGGTGTGACGGCAGCTGCACCCAACCCCCTGCGACGCTGATCGGGGGGTCGGGAGATGTCCGGAGCTGCAGGGAGCCTGGGGGTAAATGCTTTTATTTTTTTATTTTATCTATAGGGGGGCTCTACCTGGCTACAAAGGGGCATCTAACTGGCTAAAAAAGGGGGGATCTACCTGGCGTAAGGGGGACTACCTGGGCATGGGGGCTATACCTGGTTAAGGGCATCTACCCGGTTTCTTCCAAACCCTTATGCAGTTATGGAGGGTTGGCTTTTTTTAAAGGGGGGTGGGACACCAAAAAAGATGGGTGCCCCCCTCTTTAAACCCTGCTTTTCCACTTTTAAAAGTTGGGAACTATGGTTTCATACATGTGGCCCATAGTATCACCCATCAGTGGGCATGTCCTATAGTTACTTAAAGGGGCACTCTCACCACATTGATTAGCTTTAAACATGTAGGAAGAGTTTAAAAAAAAAAAAAGAAAAAAAAAAGCCTATTACCAAATACCACTGTTCTGGTTTTGCTTCATTTCAGAGTTAGAGCAGTTCTAATCTCCTGTTTGTGTACACAAGCTTCCCAAGATTGACCGCCACCTCTCTCTGCTGCAGTAGCCCTGGCTGGGATGGCGAGTTCACTCTTTGCTGTGTTTTATCAGTAGCATAGAAGTTTGTTTATATTTCTTAGAGACAAACTTTAACCCTTTAAAGCTGTGTAGTCTACTGCCCTGCTGTTTAGACACCCCCCCCAAGCCCCTCAAAACAGCCTAAACGGGAAGTGGAAGCCTGTGTTGTAGAACCTCACTACCTGAACAAAGTGAACCCTGATGCGTAGGCCATCCCCGCTGAACGGGAAGGGGGACCCTGAACTGTGAAGAACCCACAGCCTGAACTGGATGTGGGAGCCAAAGCGGAGAAGAACCACACCCTGAAGGGATGTGGGAGCCTAAAGTGGGAAGAACCCACAGCCTAAAACGGGATTGGGAGCCTAAATGGAAAAAACCCCCACAGCCTGAATAAAGGGGGATGAAGTTGTAAAACACCTCAGCCTAAATTGGAAAGTGGGAGCCTGAAGCGTAAAACCCCACCACGCCTAAAGGAAGGGGGAGCCTAAAGGGGCTGTGAAGAGCAGGCCTGTAACAACAGCCAGATGAGAAAACCCCTTTAAAAAGGTTTTTTTCGCCTCAGACATTTATTGCAGATCAATAGGATACAGTATAAATGTCTGACATACCATAACCGTCTGAGATCTACGCCTATCTTGCGCGGAACTCACCACACATTACAATGGGAGTTCCAGGAATAGCGAATGATAAAAAAAAACCCTTTGGGGCGATTTCTTCCCCACCTGCCCTATACTTTGAGAGGGTGGTTTTCTCAATAAAATCAGCACCATTTCTGCAACTTACTGAGCAAGTGAAAATCCACAGCGCTCAATTCTCCTTGGAAATGTTTTTTGTACCTCGCGATTTTCGGCCATTGAGATCATTTACATGGATGGCCTGCCTACCCTACAGTGTTTTTAAGACACATTTTAAATGTATTTTTCACATATTTTCTGCATTGGAAACATGTGAAAACCACGTGTGTTCTGTGACTCATTGTTTTCAATGGAAATTTGTGATGCAATTCATATGAATATGGCGCGTATTTGTGCCTATGTGGATTGGCAAATCCACGTTGCTAAAAAATAAAATAAAAATAGACCGCTCTTTTATTTGCGCACATATTAAGCAGGTAAACAAAGGAGAGCCGGGGTGGGATTGCAGGTCTTGTGAAGACCCATACTTTGTGCCGGGTTTCCCCCCTTCACACGGACCCATTTATCAAAAATGCCCAAAGGGGCCCCCTTTCACGGGAAGCACTTTCCAGTCGTTTTGGCCGGGGTTGGATTCTCAAAACTGGCAAACACCAGCTATAAAACCCTCCCCATAGACCTCAATAGAAAATCCAAGTTGTAGTCCAGCTCAGATTTTCTTAAGTCGGATTTCAAAACTGCATTTTTTTCAAATTACTTGGAACGTGTTCTATAAGGGTATGTTCACACGGCGTTTTGGGATATGTGCTAGATCCGAAAATCGCGTCCCAAAATGCTGCATTGATCGGTTCCTAAACGGATTCAACACATATCCAACACACAGCTGCGTGTTTGGATACGTGTTGGATGTAGCAGGATCGCTCCCTATCTTTTTGGATAGGGCTCCTGCTGCGTCTTCCAGACCAAGAATTGACATGTCCGTTCTTGGCACGGATCCGAAAGGCGCAGCGAGACACGCAGCGGCGATCACTTGTGTCAACACCGATGCGCGTTTCATATTAAAAGCAATGTAAATCACATTGCTATTTATTAGATAAGTGGTTGGGTGAGTTTGAGGTGCGACAGATGGATCCAAACACGCAGCTAAAAGCGTATGTTCACACGGACGCAACACGCCGCGTCAACATATCCTAAGGCCATGTTCACACAGCTTGTTTTGACGTGGTTTTGGACAAGGTTTTCAGAGCGTTTCCTCGCCCAAAACGCTTCTAAAATGCCCCCAGTTCATTCATTCCTACGTAAAACCTCGTTGTAGTTGACACACGACGAGGTTTTTACTCGCTTCTTTGGAAGCGTCATGTCAATTCTTGAAGCGTGTTTTAGGCGCGGTTGTTGTCCTGGCTATTAATTTGTATGGGTGAAAACCTCATCCAAAACCTCGCTGAGAAACGCGTTTCAGGCGAGGTTTCCAAAACCACTTCCAAATAAGCCGTGTGGAAATACCCTAAGGCCATGTTCACACGGCTTATTTGGGCACGTATTTCAGCTCGTAATTCGCGGCGTACTGCGCGAATTACGGGCTGAAATACGGCCCAGTCATTACGGTAATCCACAGTTCTCATAGTGAACTATGGATTACTTCTCCTCTCCCTGCTCGGCGAATCCGCCGCGGGGGGAGATAAGTGACATGTGAATTACCAGCGGCGTATACGCACCGCTAGTAATAACAGTCTATGGGCCGGCAAGGTGCCCGCCCCCCGCTCCCGCGGCGTAATTGCAGGGCGCAATTACGCCCCGCAATTAAGCCATGTGATCATGGCCTAACACGTTCCAAACATCTCTATGTCGAATCCACATCTAAAACCCCATAGAGATGAATCCGCCTCATTCAACGGCAGAATCCAACGAGGATGTCTACATCGTCGTATGGACGTAACCCATAAGACGGTCTTGGTTGCCCATAGCAACCAATAGGAGCTCTTAGCAACCAGAGATTAGCTCTCATGTGCCATGCTGCGGTGGAATGTCAGTTGGGCTCTGATTGGTTGCTCTGAGCTCTGATTCGGTGCTATGGGTTCTGATTGGTTGCTATGGGCAACAAAGAATCACTTACTTTTAGACACTTTTGATAAATGAGGTCTTTCCTGCGCATATTTAGTGCGCCCACAGAGACGCGCACAGGGCTACGGGAAGGTGCAGTCTACTCCTAGACTAGCGCATTGTTACCTCTTCCAGTTCCTGCCGCTGCGATTCAAGGACCGGACACAGAACAAAGTAAATGCATGAAAATGGGGAAAGGTGGAAAATGCAAAAATGTGAAAAGGGCAAAGCGATGTGACACACACAATACTGTATCCCAGGAAACAGACCACCCCAAAGGGAGAACAAGCAGTGAAGATGGCCACAATTTACAGATTAGAATAAACTGGATGATAGACACCACACGGCTTATGAATGAGTGTCTCCTTTTCCTTATATCACGATCTGATTTAAATTTCATTTTAATTGAGGGGTCCCCACCATCATAAGACAAAGGGTCCAAATAATCCCTATAAAGCTCTGTAGCCTGCTGCCCTGCTGATTAGACCCCCCACCATCACCAATGTCCCTTTTACAGGCACAGTTAGAAACGGCAGAGCTGAAATGTCAGTCACTGCTGACAGTCCGTGTCGTTGAATTACCTTGAAATATAGCCCAGTCGGAGAAAAATAGCATAAGAAAAAATAAAGTATACAACCCTTCATGCCCCACACCACTGCAGCTCCAAAGCGCCCCAGGATCAGCAACTCTGCGCTTTTGGGGTCTGGTCCTGAAACACAGGAGATGCTCCCGTTCCCTTTACCCACAATGGAACACGAGATTGTTTTGGCACAAAACCCCAGAAGCGCAGATGATCCTGGGGCGCTTTGGAGCAGCAGTGGTGGGGGACAGGAAGGAGAATGTAATATGGTTTCCTCATCCGGGCCATACTTGAAGGGAAACGGTCAGGTGGTTTTTTGCTGCTTAGGGGATGTAGAGGGCGCTTGCGATATATGGGGTTTTTATGATTTGAAGTGGGTTTCGATAAAAGGCCAAAAATATCCTGACAGGGGCTCCTCAAGAGATTTTGGAAAGTTTGCTTACCCCATCCACAGACAATGATTGACAGCTAGGGGGTGCACAGAGCAAACGTCAAACACTGTAAGGGGGGGGTAAGCAAGACTTTTAACTCTTTTTGGAAAACCCGTCAGGGGTTTACTCTTCACTTATTAGGAAATTCGCCCAAGTCAGTAACCCTTTTTATCACAGAGTCACTTCTCTCCTTACCCTAAACCCTATATATACAGAGTCAGTTTTTCTCCTTTCATATAACCCTATATATACAGGCTCAGTTCTCTCCTTTTATAAACCCCATAATCACAGACTCAGCTTCTTCCCCTATATAACCCTATATATCACAGAGCTTTAGCTTCTCACCTCTATCATATATCCCATGTACACAGGCTCAGCCTCTCCTTTTTTCATATAACCCTATATATCACAGAGCTCAGCTCCTCTCTCCATCATAAACCCTATATATCACAGAGCTCAGTGTTTCTCCCTTGATCACATCCTGCTCTCAGATAGGGCAGCAAAAGCCACCTGACAGATTTGCCTTTAAGATCACTTTACAGGTCTGGAAAACCTCTTCAACGTGTGTGGCAAATATTTTAACATCCTGTGACAAAAGTTCTCACCTTTCTTTGCTCCCTCTGCTCCGCATTGAAGAAGAAACACTGGGAATTCTGTAAGAGAATTAAGAAAGAAAAAAAAAATTATACTAATATTAAAGTGCAAGTTAGTGTAAAAGAAAAAAGAAAAAAAAAAAAAAAAAAAAAAAAAACGAAAAAAAGTTTAACATATTTAAATGATAGCCCATAATAATCCTTCGAGCACACCTGCACAACAGACATGTAAACCCTGCCCCAAAACAGGTGGTAGTCCTGGGAAGACAGAGGGTGGTCCGGGGGTTATCCCAAGCAGCTTTAGCCCCCAATTTGCCAGTTTTGGGAGGCCCGTTTAAGGCAAATTTCAACGGGTTGGATTTGCAGCAGGAGCAAAAAACACGATCTTCCTTCTCCCACTGCCGGACGTCACACATCACATGAGCAGGAAAACTAACAATGGTGCCCGACGGACTCCTATTAAAGGGAATGTGTCATCAAAAATGACATTGTTTAACTCACATTTTCATGTTAAACACATGTTTTAAGAATTTTTGGTTATGTTTTTTTTTTTTTCCAGATCACTTTCAATATTGTTTAAAATTCTTAAGCCCCGCAGTTTTCATTTTGGCCACTAACCCTAATAATAGTCTAACACTTCCTGTTCTGTATAAAAATTCTCATTGTCTGCTCATTTTCAGCACAAAGAGGTTCAAACTGAAAGGGACCCCGTGGAATAGGTAACACTTCCAGGTCACAGAGCATGGTAGATAATCTCCTATAGAAGTGAATGGACTGAGTCAGTCTTTAAACCCCATAGTGCATGAAGCTACTGTAAAAACATCTCTCTGACTGCTGTTAAAGGGGGTTTTATCATTTATTAATGGTCTTAGAAAAGGGGACGCTGGGGGGGGAAGAAACGCCCCCGGGTTTGGAAGTGAGAGCATCAACTTCAAGGAACAGCCCCAAAAGAAGAAGCATAATCCCCTTTAAAGAGTGCAAACAGGGCCTAGTGGCCAAAAATAAAACTGCAAGCTTAAAGAGAACCTATCACTAGTTTTTTCCCCCCTGCTCAAGACGAACAAACCATGTCAGACATCTGTTCCCAGCGCGTGTCCTTTTTCTGTAAGATGCTGTGTTTCCGTTTTTTTTAAAAGCTCAAATCTGCAGTTTTCAGCCAGAAGATCATTCGAAGAGTCCTCAAATGTCAGGTTTTTTTCAAACCCCCGCCCACCTGGGCTACCCCCCCCACCTCAATGACAAACCCCCTTTTCTTTTTAATAGGTGAAACAGTGAAAAACTTCAGTGGCGGAGCAGTTTGGTGGGTGGAGCCACACCTGTCTGAATAAAAATTTGAGGGGTAAATGCTCTAAAATGCTGCATCTTAAGAATAAGGGGGACAGCGCGGAAGCGCAGGTCAACACTATTTTGCTGCCCTCACAAGGGGGGGGGGATAACCTATGTACAGGTTCCCTTTTAAAAATTAATAAATTTGAAAGGTAGAAAAAATTAAAAAAAAAGTTTAAAAATAAAAAACGGGACTTTAACAATTAGCATTTTTGATGAAAATTCCCTTTAACCAGGGCTGTGGGTCGGAGCCGGGTTTTCCTATTTTGCGGGGTCGGAGTCGGGTTAAAAAAAATGGCCCGGGACCCCGACCCCCAAAAATATAAAATTAAGTTGGCCCAGTTAGTTCAATGCGGGACAAAGACAAAGGGGAAATTTGGGGTTTTTCCCGGCCGGGCTACTGCTCCCAAAAACTTCCCCCCTCATCACATGGGGAGTGTAATTGATGACATGGAGCAGGAAAAGCGCTGCCCCAGGGGAAAAAGATTCTGCTCCCAGGGCAAACAGATTTCAGCAAATTTTCACCTGTTTTCAAAGAAGTAGAAGAGTTCAACCATTCATCAAAACTGAGTGGCTGAGGCAATTCCTTTATACCCTGACATTGCTAGAGGTGTTGTCCCTGTGGTCACCGCTTTGCCACCAACCCAAGTTAGTGTAGAGAGGCCGTTCTCAATCCTGGAAATAATGAGATCAGATGTGAGGTCGTCTATGCAGGATCTGACGGAGGCGCTACTATATCTCAGAACAAATTCAGAGACTCCACAAATGTTCCTGCAGTGTTTTGCATATTTACAATTTTTTGGGTGTTCTAAAGTCCATATCCAATAAATAAATATATTTTACACTGACAAGCTAAATGGTAACAATGTTTTGAACTTGTGACTTTCAGGCTCCATATCTCTCCATCCACTACAGCTTTGTACATGAGGCTACTATAATTTTATATACATCTTACCTATCTTATACATAAATGTGACTTGCAAGTATTTAGCATCTGCTTAGTTCTGCAGATTCTTTCCTATAACTGCATTGTTACGGGTTTTGCTCCTAAAAATCAAAATGTTTTATTATTTTGTTAGTATTTGGTGAATCCACCTTTTGTTTTCAATACTACCTGAATCCTTCTGGGCTCTGAATCAGATTCAAGCATATCTTAACCAAATCTGATCCCAGGTCTCTTCTACACATTTCCAAGTGTTGGTGCAGACTGGACTTGGATACAAAATACATTTTTCTTCAACTCTTCCCACAAGTGTTCAAAAGATCAAAACATTGTTACCCTTTTGCTTGTCAGTGTCTGTTCTACCTAAATAGCTTGCTTATTGTATCATATGGGTGATAAAGCCGGATGTTACCATTTTACTACAGTAAAGTTATCACTTCAACATGCGCCATGTATGAGGGAGTCAGGAGTCGGAGGTTGGGAAATTTGGGAAATTGAGGAGTCGGAGTCGGGGCTTTGGCTTGCCGACTCCACAGCCCTGCCTTTAACTGGTTGTTGTTTGGCATAATCAGTTTACATACATTGTGATCTCCTCCGTAGTCAGAGACCTGCACAATTCCTGGGTAATTCCAAAGGGTTCACTTTCTCTTTCCACTGTAATTGCAAGTTTATAAGGTTTCTTGATTCACAAATCTGATATTTTTCCCAAAAACCCTTTGCTTTTTAATTCCCGGGCAGCAAAAAAGCCTAAAACCCAAAGTTTTACGAAAAAAACCCAACAAAACCGGGAAGGGCCGCATTACTGGAAAAAAAAAAATTTATTTGAAGCTCAATAAAACAGAAAGTAAAGAAGAAGGGGCCCCGAAAATTTTTTTTATTTGAAAGAATTTCCCAAAATTGCTTCTTGCGTAAATTTTTTCCCTGGTCTGGTGGATTTGGGTCCCATGGGGAATCCCCATGTTTTGACAAAAGGGAATTGCAAATTTTAAAAAAACCCCCTGATTTTCTTCTGCCCCCTATTACAAACGGAAGTTTAAAATGGGCATAGTTCCCCAACTTTTGAAAAAAAAAAAATTTCCGGGGAGACAAAGTGGGCGGCGCGGGGGCCCCCGGAAAAAAAATTTGCAGGGCCCACCCCATCTTGCGGTTTATCCCAGCCCCCTTAAAAAAGCCACCCAACTCCAAAACGGCTTTGGAAAAAAACCCAAGGTAGATCCCCTTAAATACCCAAGGAAGTAGCCCCCATAACCAGGTAGTCCCCCTTTACGGGGGGCCCAAAGGTTTTTTGATTGTCCCCCCCCCCCCCCCCTTTCCCCCCCCCCATCGTTGGAAACCCCAAGGTTGGGGGAATGCCCCCCCCCCCCCCCATCGTTTCCCCAAAGGTGGGAATCCCCCCCCCCCCCCCATCGTTTTGGCCCCCCCCCAGGGGGTCCCCCAAGGGGTAGATCCCCCCCCCCCCATGTTGGCCAGGTAGGGGTGGGCCTCCCCCCATTTTTTGGCCGGGCCCCCCCATTTTGGGCCCCCCCCATTTTGTAAGGGCCAGGTAGCCCCCCCCCCATTTGGTGGGGCCCCAAGGGTGGGATTCCCCCCCCTTGGGGGAAAACCCCCCAGGTTAGAACCCCCCATTGTAGGGGGGGTCCGGGCCCCCAGTGCCCCCCTTTTTAAAACTTAAAATAAAAATAAAAAAAAATCCACTTCCCTGCCCAAAGGCCCCTGCAGGCGGCCGCTCCGGCCATCCCCTCAGCAGTGAAACGGGGGGGAAGTGAGGCACCCCGAGCGTCCCCCCTTCCCTCTTTTGAGCTGACATTGTTTTTAGGGCGCAAAAACGGCGCCGGAAAATTCAGGGGGGGGGCAGGGGGGAAGGCGTTCCCTCCTCCCTCCCCCCTGCTCAGCGGGATCCGGGCGGGTAAAGGCGGACCCTGCCCCCGCTTCCCGCCTGGGGGGAAGGCCCGGGGGCCCGTCAGATTTGGCGCATTTGCGCTACCCCGGCCCGGGGCCCCATTTTAAAGGACCCCCGCCCCCTGCTGGAAGCGGGGGGAAATTCCCAACCCCCCCGGGGGGAAGGGGAACCCCAAAAAAAAAGGGGGAAACCCCCCCCCCCCAAAAAAACGGGAGGGGGGTTGGCATGTATGTTAGGGGGCATCGTGGCACTTGATTTCCCCTATTTTCCACTGCAGATAGAAGCTGTGGGAAAAAAAAAGGGTTCCTACTTTGCCACAGCAGCACACAAAAGGGGTGAAAATGAGGGGGGGGACTTTTTTAAACCAGGGGCACGGGGCAGCGGAAAAAAATATAAAAACCCTTCCCTGGGAACTACAAAACTAAAAAAAAAAAAAAATTTTGTGTTTGGTTTTTTCTTTTATAAATTTTACCTGTTGAAACTTACATAAAAAATTAATTTTAAAGGGGTTGTCTAATCCCCAAAAGTTTCAGGGGATGCATGAATAAAAAATAATGTGCTTTGCTCGTCACTTCCTGGTAAAGTTGTCTGAAATTTAGCATATGGGGTTCGTTTTTTTCAGACTTTTTGTTTTTTTAGCCTTTTTCCCTCCCCGGCTTTTTTGGGGCACTTTATTTCAGCCGTTTTTTGCGGCGTACGGGCCAATTAGGGGGCTGAAATCCTTCCCGTCATTACGGTAATCCACATTTCCCTATGGGAAACTTGGTTTTCGCTCCTCTCCCTGCTCGGAAAATTCCGCCGCGGGGGGAGATAAGCGCATGTCTTTTACTAGGGGGTTTATAGCCCCGCAAAATTTTAATGTTTGTTTTGGGCCGGCGGGGGTTTCCCGGGGCCCCCCCCCCCCAGGGGGAATTTTTTAATTGCGGGGGTAATCCCGCCCGAAATTTAAACCCTTTGTAAAAAGGGGCCCAAAAAGTCTGAAAAAATAAATTACCTTTCTGAGACCCGGAAAAAGTTTCCTGACCCAAAATGTAAAAGCAGAGAAATTTACTGCTTTTGTCCAAAAAGATCACATGCACATAAGCTCTCACTGCGACCGGGTGTGGGGGGACCTCCCCCTGCATGGGGACAGAACAAACAGCAGGGGGGGAAGGAAAATACAAAAGGGGTCCCTTGGGAAACTAGAAAGCCCTCAGAAGGTGATAAAATTTTATTTGTAAACTCCTTAACAAAAAAAAAAAATTTAACAAAGCCCAAAATATTTGGAAAACATCTTCATTTAGTGTTTCCCCACATTTTGAAAGCTATTCTTTTGTAGTTTTAGACAACCCCCTTTTAAAAAACAAAAACCCACAGTCCCTAACCTGTACTTAAACGGGGACATTCCCACAAAATTTTTAATCCCGTTTTGTAATTTTTTTTTAAATTTAAACAAAGGACAATTTAAAGGGGTGCTCCTACCATAGACTTTGATGGTATATCCGGGGAAAGGGTTTGGCCTTTTTGGGGGGGGCCCCCTTTAAAATTTTAGGAGACTCTCTAAAGTTCGTGTGGGGTTTTAAAGGGGGACGGCAAAACCCCATGGGCCCATTTTTGTGGCCCGAGGGGTCGCAGTACTGTGAGCTAATTTGGGGGACAGAATTGGGACTAGGTTTTGGAGGGAGCCCCCTGGAAGGATAGTGGTGTTGGACTAGAAAGCCACCTCTTCCATAGAGTTAATGGGGTTTTCCCATAATGCACTTTGATGGCTTATCGACAGGATATGCCATCGAAGGGCAATAGATGTTGGTCGCACCTCTGGGAACGGGGCCCCTAAAGGTTCGGTCAGAATAAAAAGACCCCGGTCACGTTGGCAGGACTCCCCTTTGTTTTTGGGAGTTCTGCTCCGCTGTAAACACAACTCTCCTAGTACATAATGGAGAGTGGTGCACAAGTGCACCCAGCTTACTAAGCTGATCCGAGGCTTTCAGGTGCCCATTTCCCAAGATAGGTGCAGGTCCTAGAGGTGGGAACCCGCACCTATCAGACTTTGATGGAGTATTCTTTTAATCGGTCATCATAACACATGATGGGAACACCCCTTTAAGTACCTTTGGTCACTTTACATGTCACCCCCTACTCAAAAAAAAACCTGTTCTTTGGTGTAGGTGTGTCGAAAAAATGAGTTGTGCGTTGTTGAAATTTGCACTTGCAAGCGACTACAACGCGCAATGGCCCAAGGCAGAGATCTGCCTCCTATATTGAATTATTTGCGGGATTTTTAAATTTCCCTTTTGGGGGCACGTGCAAAAATTTTTTTGGGGTCAAACCCCATCATCTCAATGGCGGCGCATATTTTACATTAAGGTCTATAAGAACATGAGCATTGTTTTGGGCGTATTTGGGCGCAAAATACGCTGCGGGTTAACTACTCTTTAAATAATATTTCCCTTTTTAGGGCAATCATAATGCGGATGTGGCCCTTGGTGAAAAGGAGTCCGACACCCCATCCATAGAGCTTCTGATGCCATGTTATGACACACGAGCACCCAGCCGGACACAAAAGAGAACATAATTTATCACACGTGGCCACCTTCTTCCATTGCTCCATGGTCTGGTTCCAGTACTCATTTGCCCTTTATGGGCACTTTCGGTGACAGACAATGGACCACATGGGCACTCTGACCAGTTTACACAGCAAGTTGTGATGCCCCGTGTGCCCCGACATCATAGCCAGCAGTAACTTGTTCAGCAGTTTGTGCTACAGCGACTCTTTTGTAGGATTGCTCCAGATGGCCTAGAGCAGGTATCCTCAAACTGCGGCCCTCCAGCTGTTGGGAAACTACAACTCCCATCTTGCCCACTGTTATAGATTATATAGATGCATGATGGGAGTTGTAGTTTCCCAACAGCTGGAGGGCCGCAGTTTGAGGATGCCTGGCCTAGAGTCTATACCCACATGTATCAAGTCTTAGACACCAGATCCCTTATTCAGCTATTGTCCTTCCTTGGTCCAATTCTTTTTTTTGTATACCAGGAACCCCCCCTCAAGACCTGCCATTCTTGACATTCTCTGACCCAGTACTGCAGCCATCACCATTTGGACTTTGTCAAAGTTGCCGAGATCCTTTCGCTCGCCCATATATCAATACTAATTTTAAAGGGGTTTTACCATCACAGACAGTGATGTTATGTTGATAGGATATACCATCAATGTCAGATAGGTGCGGGCCGCAGAGGACCCCTGAAACTTCCCGATCTGAATGGAGGAGAAGTGGCTGCCCTTGCACATGCACACTCCATTCATTTTAATGGGAGTTCCGAATACAAGGGAGCGATGGCATTCAGGACTCCTCCCATGGACTTGGAAAGTTTGCAAACGCAGCCACTTCTCTATTCAGAACACGACGTTTTGGGGGTCCATTCCTAAGATGGGCAGCATATCGAAAGAATACGCCACCAATGTCTGTGTCTGATGGCAAAACCCCCACATGAACTGACTGTTCCTACTGCCCAATATATCCCAGGACAGGGCCATTATCACCCGATACATCAACGTTATCCAGGTGTATGGCCTTAAAGGGGTTTTCTCGTTACAAAGATGATAGTTCAAAATGAGGGGATCAAAAATGTAAGCATGTACGTCCTTGGTTACCATTAACAAAGTGCTATGGCTTAAGAGAGCGGGCAGTTTCATTAGTGCTTGAGAGAGAGAATTTCACTGACAGCAAGCAGAGGTGGTGCAATGTCGTGTTGGGGGGGGGGTGAGAATTTCACTGACAGCAAGCAGAGGTGGTGCAACGTCGTGTTGGGGGGGTGAGAATTTCACTGACAGCAAGCAGAGGTGGTGCAACGTCGTGTTGGGGGGGTGAGAATTTCACTGACAGCAAGCAGAGGTGGTTGCAAACGTCGTGGTTTGGGGGGGGTGAGAATTTCACTGACAGCAAGCAGAGGTGGTGCAACGTCGTGTTGGGGGGGGGTGAGAATTTCACTGACAGCAAGCAGAGGTGGTGCGACGTGGTGTGTAGGGGGAGGGGGAGGATTTCACTGACTGCAAGCAGAGGTGGTGCAACGTCGTGTTCGGGGGGGGGGGGGGGGGGGAATTTCACTGACAGCAATGAGGGTGGGGATGTGGTGTGGGGGGGATTTCCTGACGCAATCAGAGGGTGTAATGTGTGTGGGGGAGCTTTTCACCGACAGCTAGCAGTGGTAGGTGTGACGCAGTGTGCGAGGAGAGGGTGAGCTTTTCACTAACAGTGATCAGAGATCCTGCAGCAGAGAGAGATTATGTGCAGTCCCATGTAAACACAAACAGATAAAGCATATAGTTTTGTTCTGCAGATCTGTAGAGGTCAGAGGCCAAATGGTGAAATGAGAAAACCCCTTTAAGGGACCCGACAAAATGGATGAATATCGATTTTGCCAGCAAATGGTGACTGGAATATAGCAACAATACCAATGCAGAAGAATTTTATTGAAAAAGATTTCCAATATTCTTATACTATTTATAGATGATAAATGGCAAAAAGATCCAGTCTTATAACAAAGCTTAATTAGGCTGTGCACATCTAAATTATATTTTGAAAAACGTAAGCATAGGTGCACACTGAAAAGGCAATAGCATACATCTAATACATATATCAGTGGCACACTAAAAACTAAGTGAAACATTCAAGGTATATAGGAATATTGGAAATCCCATTACTGCTAAGGAAAATATGAAAAACCTGGGACTCTTAGTTTACAGTTTTTTGATCAAAGATTGTATTAAGCTCACCTCCCAAAAAACGTCAAGGGGTTCCCAGAGCAGGTGAGTCCCTAACACTAACATGTTACCTCACTAGGAGTCCATTCAGACTACAACATCTCAGGGAGTGATAGGAACTTACAACTGAATTATCCTGCACTGGTTTAAAAGAGGCGGCAGAGTGCAGCAAGCCCCTTGACGTTTTGGGAGGTGAGCTTAATACAATCTTTGATCAAAAACTGTAAACTAAGAGTCCCAGGTTTTTCATATTTTCCTTAGCAGTAATGCATTTCCAATATTCCTATATACCTTGATGTTCTACTTAGTTTTTAGTGTGCCACTGATATATGTATTAGACCAGTCTTATAACAATGCTTGATGTTAAAAAAAAAAACAAAAAAACACCTGGCAGCCGCATACACGAAGTAAACACAATGAGCGCGAATCCCTATAGTAAACGCTCTACCGGGAACAATTAAACCTTGTTGATGTCGAACAGATGTATCTATTCACAGGTAAAGCGAGGAGAGCGCCGAAACTCCCTCCCGCCATGTGTGTGCCGTCTCTGGGCCAAGACGAAGTGAATCAACATCAATCACAATGTGCTCGCCGCCGGTGCTAAAGCTTCCAGCTCATTCCAAAGCACATTGTGCAGAGTGAACCCGACGTACAGGTGCGGATACAGGGAGAGTCCATACGGTCATGACTTTGCAGCTAAATCCACATGAAACAAACTGGGTCTCATTTATCAAAAATAAAAGGGTTTTGCCACAAAGTAAAATTGACGTGGGAAACTTGCAAACTAAATAACAAACATTTTCACCATTCATCATTACTAAAAATTCTGCACCGTTTTTGTTTTAGCTGCTCCCTTAAGTAATCCATTGTTTACAGCTTGTCTCCAGGAGATACGACCAGGGCTGTGAGCTCCTCAGTCCTGGTCGCACATGCTCAGACATCACCTCTCCTCTCAGGCAGCTACTGAGTGTTCAAACCCCCAGGTGCTGTCATTCTACTCCCGTCCTCTGTACTCCTTAGTAATTAGTCAGACAGTGCAAATAAATTTAAAAAAGGGAGTGCGAGTCTTAACCCGCCTACATATAGTGATTAATAATTTATGTGCACACTCTAATGGCATGTCCCCACGGCACGGGTTTTCGGCCGGTTTGCGGTTTTCCAGACCGCCTGAAAAAACGGCCGAAAATTAGCACGATGGGGCTCTATGGAAAACCCGTGCAGCAGTCCCCACTCCATGGGTTCTCCGCCCGGCGGTTTTGTCGCCGGCGGACCGGCTACAAAACATTAAACATGCACAATCTTCCGTCCGGTTTCCAGACGGAACATGTGCATCTCAATGGGAGGGGGGAGGGCTGTTCTCCGCTCATGGCGGAGAAAAGCCGCGCCCCCCCCCCCCCCCACGGCAAAACAGGCAAACCAGCCGGTATTTGTCCACTGCCGTGTAAACGCGCCCTTAGGGTATGTTCACACGACGTGTTGCATCCGATTTCAGATCCGTTTTTAGATGCGTGTTCGGATTTATGTTTCGGACCCTAAACGAACCCAAACACGCATCTAACAATGTGCATTACTTTGCGTTCAGACAAGTGATCACTAATGCGCGTTTTACTTGTGTCTTTCAGATCCATTCAAAGAACTGACATGTCAATTCTTGATCTGTTTGATGCAACTGACGCCCTAGTTAAAACAATAGGGAGCATTCCTGCTGCAGCCAAAACCCATCCAAACATGCACCTGCGTGTTGGATGCAATTTACGCAGCACTTTTGAATGCGTTTTTCGGACCCTTATAGGGGTTTATCCACGATCACATTTCATACCTCCTGCATCCAGCTCTTCAGCTCTGTGTGCTCAGAAGGGGGCGTGTGTGATTAGTTTGAATTGCATATCACATGACCCAGCAGGATGACATCACCAGGCCTTTCCTCTGTCTCGTCAAGGAAAGGTGTGTTTATGTACAGCATTGTGAGTAGCTGAGAGGTCATGTTTTGGCCTCCAGGCACAAGGGTTCAAGGTTCAGATTCCTGCAGGAACCAAACCTGTGGATTTTTTTTCCTCTTTATCAATGAACAGACCTCATTGAGGTTTCTTTTTTTATTTATTTCCACTGTTTGACTAATTACTAAGGAGCACAGAGGACAGGAGTAGAGTGACAGCACCTGGGGCTTGAACACTCAGTAGCTGCCTGAGAGGAGAGGTGATGTCTGAGCATGTCTGACCAGGAGTGGGGAGCTCTCAGCCCTGGTCGTATCCCCTGGAGACTAGCTGTAAACAATGGATCACTTAGGCTAAGTTCACACAGCTAATTGCAGGGCTTACAGTACGCCCCACAATTACGCCGGGTGTTCGGGAGTTCGCGTCGATCGGCGCGTAATCCCGCGATGCGGGGAAGGTGGGGGGGCTGGCGGCAGCCCGCCGGCCCCATAGACTGTCAGTACTAAATAAATAAATGATATGTCAATTATCTCCCCGCGCATCATATTGTACGCCCGGGGAGAGGAGGCATAATCCATAGTTCTCTATGAGAACTGTGGATTACCGTAATGCCTGGCGCACATTTCGCTCGTATTAGAGCGCAGTACGCCACGTAATACGCGGCGAAAGCGCCCCAATTTAAGCCGTGTCAACATAGCCTAAAGGAGCAGCTAAAATAAAAACGGTCCAGAATTTTTAATAATGATGAATGGTGAAATTGTTTGTTATTTCATTTGCAAGCTTCCCACGTCAATTTTACTTCATAGCAAAACCCCTTTAATGTCCTGGAAGACCCCTTTAAGGAGGGTGTTCAACCCTAATGTCCTGGAAGATGCCTTTAAGGAGGGTGTTCAACCCTAATGTCCTGGAAGACTCCTTTAAACAGTGTGTTCAAACCTAGTGCAAATCTGTCGCTTTCCTCATCCATCAAGGAGCTTTTAAAAATTATATTTTCTCAAAAAAAAAAAGCCGACAAACTACAAATCCCACAAGGAATTGCATAGGGGAAAAAAAAAAAAACACTGTCTGCAACGGAATCAAATAATAGGCCAGAATCTCAGATCCATCCCTGCAGCTGAGCTGACCCGGAAACATCTCATTTGACGGATGACGAAAACCCAAGTGGGAATCCTCGTCGGAGCCCCCACAATCCGCCCCGGGGACCAACCAATCCCCTCCACCCACACGGGTTCCCTCTACACCTAATTAACGTAGCGCGGCGTTCACACACAGCAGCAACCCTCATGCTGGGCACATTAATCATATGTCAGAAAATCCATTAAACGTGTTGTGTGCCCAGATACAAATGATAAATGGCCGCACTCCTGTGATGAAGACGGCAGAAACTCTCCACGATTATCGAAAATCTGAGGCACTTATTAGTTTAAAGGTTGGAAAACGGAGGCTTGTAGTTTTACACTCTAAGGGCTAATAGACTGCAGCTCTTCTGCATGCTGGTGTGAACTGGTTCTTACACAATGTGCAGTTATGTACTAAGCAATCACACACCTCATGGATAGTAGGTGTGCGAGTAGTTAGTAGTTATAAGTAACATGCCACTGGACACTCTCCACTGTATGGTACTGCAGCTCTTCTGCATGCTGGTGTGAACTGGCTCTTATCCAATGTGCAGTTATGTACTAAGCAATCACCCTCCTCATGGATATCAGGTGTGCGAGTAGCTATCAGTAGCATACCCCTGGTCAGTCTCCCTTCTGTGGTACTGAAGCACTTCTGCATACTCTTATCCAATGAACTGGCTCTTATCCAATGTGCAGTTATGCACTAAGCAATCACCCCCTTCATGGATAGTAGTTCAGTATGTATATATCTACCCCTGTTCAGTCTCCCCTGTATGGGTACTGCAGCACTTCTGCACACTTGTGTGAACTGACTCTTATCCTATGTGCAGTTTTCTTTTTACTAAGTGATTACCCCCCTCATGGATAAGGCTGTGTCTACACATCAGTGTTAAAATGCCATACAAAATCCGACAGCATTTAAACATTGTTGGACCGCTGTTTCTGCCGCAGACTTGCGTGAAAAGCCGCAGCCGGTTTTCGGATTTGGCGTCGGCTTCGTACATCGAATATACGTGAATACGTTGAAATACGCAGTGTTTAAAAATCCACAGATTTTAAAACCGACCAGAAAAAGTTTGTGGTGTAACTAAGCACGTCTTTCGTTGGGGTCCCCCTGGCATAACCATTGATTTTCCCCAAACACGAAACCCACCTGTAACATAACTAAAAACGGGGGGACGGGGTTGCTTATCATTTTTTAGCATCCGGGGCTTTTCTGCATTCAGGTTTAACGGTGCTTACCCAATGTCATTTATGTACTAAGCATCCTCCCCCTATAAAATGATTTTTCATCATATTCTGCCCTTGCGGGTTCTCCCATTCACTGGGCTTTAATTCCCCTGGGAAGGGTTTTAATCCCATTTGCGCAGTATCCATGTTTCTTTTTGGGGGGCACTTCCATCAAAAGGGGTATTTTTTGTTAAAACCAAATTCCGGAAAAAAATTTATTTTTAAAATTTTTTTCAGTTTTTTTTTTTTCAGTCCTAATACTTAATAAAAAAATAAAAATTTTTCCCTTTCTACGGTGATAGTAAAGAAAAAAATTCCTGAAAAACGGGCAGACTAATCTCCTTCCTGCAGTTTTTTCCATTGTTCTATTAAAAACATAGGAAAGACAAAATGACCTCTTTTTTTTGGGATAATTTTTAAAACATTACCCCTAAAACAACATAGCAAATCAGAACAATACATAATAGGCTGATGGGTTAATCAGTTTCTGCACTTGGGGAGGGGAGGTTCCAGCTTTCTGCTGATAACACTTACACCTCTCAGGCCATGGGGGCCCCAAAAAACCATAACGACCCTCCACTTCTTACAAAAACTCCAGAGGGGGGGTCAAAAACACAAACAAAGTCATAATAGGGGGCTTTAAAAATGACAGAAAAAAAAAAACAATTAGAAAAATCCATTAAAGTCACAAAAATTTACAAGTAATTAAAAAAAGGGAATTTTAAATTTTATGACATGCCCCCTTAAAACCTTAACACCTCTCACCGTCTTTTGACGGCGGCCGGGGCGGGGCTTTGTCTGGTGAATCCCTTTTTCTCGCCGCAGAATCGGGGTTGGCGGGGCCTGGGGGCCGCCAGCCGGGGAAATTTGGTGTATCACATCCCTGATCATCTCCTACGAGCACCGGGAGGCGGCGGAAACCTCTACTCCCCGTGCTTTAACCCTTTGATTGGGGCCCGGGTCGTACCGCCCAATCGGGTTTTCCCCCTCTGTTGGGGGACGGAACCCCCATGACACGGGGGGGGGAACGGCTCACATCAGCTGGGGGGCCTAGATAGCCCCAGGGGGTTTTGTTAACTGCCAGTGACCAGGGCAGCGGGGTTTTCCCTGATCACGCCGTGTCATAACAGATTATTATTAGCATATATGAAAGCAATAATTTCTAGTTTAAAAAAAAAAAAAAAAAAGTAAAAAGTCTCCCTTCATGGGGGTTTAAAAAAAAAAAAAAAAAAAAATAAAAAAAACAAAAAAAAATGTTTTAAAAAAAAAAAAAAATAAAAAAATATAAAAAATTTAATAAAAAAAAATTGGCATATATTCACAAAAAAAACCTACACAAAAGGGATCCACAACCCTAATAATGTAGAATTAATCTAAAAAGTTTTAATGTGGGTTAATGGTGTAAAAAAAAAAATAAAAATTTGGGGAAAAAATTAAAAAAAAAATTATTCTGCAATTATTTTTAAGTGAACTTAAACTATTCCCCCATAAAGTACAACTTGTCTCGAATAAAACGAGGCCTCATCCAACTGCGTCATTGAAATAAATAAAAAAAGTTACAACTGTTGAAACGCAAGAAGGCAAAAACTAAAAAAACGTTCTGGTCATTAACTACTTTTCAGGCGTTCGGCTTAAAGGGGTTTTATCGTTACAAAGATCATGTCTCAGATTATGGGAACAGTAAAAATAAGCACTTTTGTAATTGGGTTGCATTACCTCAGTCACTTGGTTTAGCAGATATCCGCTTCGCTGTAAATCTGTAATCTGTTTCTGCTGTTGCTGGTCGGACACGCCCCCTGGTCGATTCCCTAGACACGCCCCCTGCGCTGTGATTTGCTGGCTGACATTTCATTCAGCCTGTTGGATACCCCTAGACAGGAAACGCCGTGGCCACGCCCCCTGCGCTGTGATTGGCTGCGTGCACACTCTGTGTTTACTCCCCTCTGAGCTGTTAAAATCGATAGTGAAACCAAGGTCTGCTGGCTCTATGTACATCTCCCAGCTCTAGGGTGAATGATCTGGGCAATGACTGCCTGTTTAAAGGGCTTTTGCCAAGAGGTTGTTTCACCTCCTCACAGGTCCAGTCCTTAAAGGAGTTGTCTCATTACGAGCTTTCAGCCTGCTTCAAAGGCAAAGGATTTTTGAATTCAGGGGCGTGCTTCTTGTCTGCCTCTTCTCCTCCCTCTTCCTCCTCCCCTCAGCACACAGAAAGCTCTCCTCCATAACTTCTATACAGCAGGGGGGAGGGCGAGGGCGTTTGCTGCCAGGGTTAACCCTGTGTGTGCCTGCCTAGGTCTGCTGCAGGCTCATGCTGCTAGATCAGCTGTATTGTCAGCTCCACGGAGACAGCAGAGAGAGGGCTGATCTATGAGTGTGGAGAGGTCTGTGAAGCTGTGATTGCTAATAGCAGAGTAGAGGGATGTAAGTGTTCCTATACTCCCTGCTTAGCATACAAATCTCCACATCTCCAGAAACAAACAAATCCTGTCAGAACAGACACAGGGTAGCTGTGAAGTGTTACTATACTCAGGATGTGTCACTAGTACAGCAGAGCATGAAGCGTTCACATGCTCCCCTGATCTGTTCTATTAGTATAGTCAGAGCTCCACAGACACATCATGATTATAGTAACACACAGGTCACTGCTGTCACATCTATGATCAGCCTCACCTCTGCTCTCCTCAATCTGTGTAGAGAGCAGGAGGGAGCAGGCACACACAGGGTTAATACAGGCAGTACAGACACAGAAGACAGAGCCCTCCCCCTCCCTCCACTACAGAAGCATTCTGTGGGGGAGGGGCTCTCTGCTCTGACCTGTATTCTGAAGGTGATGAGTCATCAAACCTGACAGCCAGTGAGATAAAGATAAACAGGTCAGCTGCTATAGGGATTTGAGGAGCTGATGTACTACTACTAACAGGGATAACTCAAAATCAGTAGGACATTTGTAATGAACATATATTGCAAAGCTGCTTGTTTTTTTAAAGATCTTTTACTTAAAACCCAATCATTGTAGCAAGACAACCCCTTTAAGCTGATACTTTGCAAAGAGGGCGTTCTGTTCCTCAGGGCTAATGCAAGCCCCGCCTCCTTATGACGTCATCATCAGTAGTGTAGAACATAAGGATTCAACACTGTGTCTGTATCTGTTGTATAGTGCGAGCTTAGTGACCCATCGAAAGGGAGGTTAGGATTCAAACCCCACAGTTTTTTTTTTCCTTTTATAAATTGTAAAATATGTAAAATATGAAAATATATTGTAGAAATCTAAAAATTTTATTTATACCACAAAAAGCTCCCCATTTTAGGTCCCATCCTACGTATCACCCCAAGCCCTTCCAACAATTGATAAATAATATACTTGGGGGATGGACATATATAGGGGGTTGTATGGTATATATATCATTGAGATGACATAATATTTTAGGTCTTTTACATATGTGAAAAAAATTTTTGGGGGGGGGGGGGGGAATATACTTGAGGGACTAGAACTCCAAACCCCTTTTTTGTAAAACAATCTAAACCCCTGCTTCTGCTCACCCCTGCACCAACAGCCCAAGTCAGTTACAGGGTAGCAGGGTTTTTCTCAAAATGATTTCTTTTCCCCCCCCTTTTTGTTTTCCACTCACATGTCCTGCGCAAGCGAGTTTTACTTTAAAATGAACCCTTTGTCCTTGTTTGATAAAGGTCTCTCCTTTGTCAGTACAATTTTGGGGGGAACACACTAGAAGTCAAAGTGTTGGCTTTTGCGTCATTTGTGTGTAAATAAGACTATGACAGGTGCTTGCTGGTGTTTTTGGGGCCTCAAGGCTGCAGACATAACAGGGAGGGGCTACAGAGCGTTAAATTTCCCGAAACCCTTCTGCATCCCCTGCTTCATACAAAATGATGATGTCACAGTTCTTAGTGGGGGGACACCCTCCTGGGGGAGAGAAAGCCCCGGATTTCAAACTCAATCTAAGAAAATTTGCGAACGCACGAGCAGCTCAAACGATAACACCCCTTTAAGGGGTTAAGTAAATGTCAAATTTTTCTGTGGCTTATAGACATGGCGGTGATACTGCCCCATCCAGGAGCCATAGATGTAGCACCAAGAAAGGGATCACCTCCGGTCCTGTGTGTTCAAGAAAGCCGAAAGTTTGCCAGGCAAGTCACCTAAGCTAACTCAATGATCCCACTACTCCTAGAATTTGTCATCCTGACAGTGGGCGGATTACTGGGGGTCCTGATGTCGGGACCCACGCTGACCAGGGGTATCATAGGAAGAAGCTGTTGGCACATCCTGCTGGGTTCACACTTCATTATTTACTCCGGGGATGGACTATAGGGGGTAACTGTATCACAGATGAGTTCATTGCCCGGGGTGTTCAGTTTTAAGCAAGTCGGTGAAAATTAGACTAATAAGTGCACCTTAACACAAAAGCAGCGCCACCTTTGTCCATAGGTTGAGTCTGGTATTGCAGCTTATACACATTCAAGTGAATGGGAGTGAGCTACAATATCACACAAAACCTATGATGTTCCTGCACCAAAGCAAACCCTATGATCACCCCTTTAAGGCGTCATCTACTGAGTGGGTCCCCTGGACCAAGCGATAGCTAACATTTATCTATATTCCTTTTCTTAAGCACAGACGCACCGCGCGACCCCCCCCCCCCAAGAGGCGGACGACCACCGCGCCAGACCCCCCCCCCAAGAGCGCGGACGACGCACGGCCGACCCTCCCAATGAGCGCGACCGAACGCACACCGCGCGACCCCCCCCCAAGAGCGCGACGACGCCACCGCGCCGACCACCCCAAGAGCGCGACCGACGCACCGCGCCGACCCCCCCCCGCCCCAAGAGCGCGACCGACGCACCGCGCTGACCCCCCCCCCAAGAGCGCGACCGACGCACCGCGCTGACCAACCCCCCCCCCCCAAGAGCGCGGACCGAAGCACCGGCCGACCACCCCCCACAAGAGCGCGACAGACGCACCGCCCGACCCACCCCCCCCCCAAGAGCGGGACCGACGCACGCGACCGACCACCCCACCCAAGAGCGCGAAACGACGCCACCGCGCCGACCCACCCCCCCCAAAGAGGGGGGACGCGACCGACACACCGCGCCGACCCATCCCCCTCAAGAGCGCGACCGACGCACCGTGCTGACCCCCCCCCCCCAAGAGCGCGGACCGTACACCGCGCGACCCACCCCCCCAAGAGCGCGACCGACACACCGCGCCGACCCTCGCCCTCAAGAGCCGACGACACCACCGCGCCCGACCCATCCCCTCAAGAGAGCGACCGACACACCGCGCCGACATACACACTCACATGAGCGGCGGACCGACGACGCGTCCCACCCAAGAGCGCGTCGAGGGGGAGGGAGGAAGGGGGGGAGGGGGGGGGGTTGGGGGGGGGAGGGAGGGGGCTGGGGGGGGGGGGGGGGGGGGGGGGCGGGGTGGGGATGGGTGGGAGTAGTGGGCGGGATAGGGGGGGGGGTGGGGGGGGTTTGGTATGGGGGTGGGGGGGTGGTGTGGGGGAGTGGGGCTTAGTGGGGGGGGGTGGGGGAGGTGGAAGTGTAGGGGGCGGGTTCGGCGGGGGGGGGGCTGGAATGCAGGTTCGGGGGGGTGGGTGGGGTGAGGGGTTGGGGGATAGGGGGCCCCCCCCGCCCCCCCCCCACCCCCCCCCCCCCCCTGGGCGGCTTGCGGATGTGGGGGGGGGATGTGGGTGGTGGCGGTTGGGGGGCTGGCGGGGAGAGGCTATGTGTGGAGGGGGTGGGGGGGTGACGAGGCACCGGCCGCACACCCCCCCCAAGAGCGCGGACAGACGCACCGCGCCCCCCCCCCAAGAGCGCGACAGACCACGCTCCGACCCCCTCCCCCACCCATGAGCGCGACCGGCGCCACCGTGCTGACCCCCCCCCATGAGTGCAACGGACGCACCGCGCCGACCCCCCCCCCCCACCAAGAGCGCGACCGGACGCACCGCGTCTGACCCCCCTATGCCGAGGTCATTCTGCTCTATTGTAATAACTCCAGCAATTCCACTGAATGTCACTTTGTCCAGTATATTCCGCCCTCCATAAAGGAAAACAAATTATCTGCCACATTCCCCAGGAAGCATTGTAATGAGCCCCCGGGTCTGTGCAGTCATGTGCTGGGGCTCTATCACCTCTATCTCTATCGCCCGTGACTTGCAATCGGTCATAATGGAGAAAACAACAGAGCTTGATGTAAATAGGATTCCCGAGCGATCCCTCCGGGGTCAGAGCCGCCCCTCCCCGCAGCCTCACCTCCTTGTTGTACTCCAGCAGCGCCCGCTGCACCAGCTCCTGCTCCCCGCTCTCCAGCTTCTCCAGGATGGCGGCCAGGTCCATGGCTGGGAGTGCGCCCGCTGCTCTACTGCAGGAAGCGCCGCTGCCTCTCCTCCTCAGCTCTGACACGCTGACGTCACGGGGCGGGGCCTGCTGAGCTGTCAATCATAGCAGCGGCTCACATCTCACGGAACGTGTGTGATCCGGGCACAGGGCAGGCAATGTGCGGCCGCCATCCCCACAGCCCGCAATACACTGCCCCCTCCATCACCACAGCCCGCAATACACTGCCCCTCATCCACTGCCAGGAAATACACTGCCCCTCCATACACAGCCGCAATACTCTGCCCCCACCATCAAACACAGCCCGAAATACACTGCCCCTCTCACCACAGCCCGCAATACACTGCCCCCTCCATCACCACAGCCCGAAATACACTGCCCCCTCCATCACCACAGCCAGAAATACACTGCCCCCTCCATCACCACAGCCAGAAATACACTGCCCCCTCCATCACCACAGCCAGAAATACACTGCCCCCTCCATCACCACAGCCCGAAATACACTGCCCCCTCCATCACCACAGCCCGCAATACACTGCCCCCCTCCATCACCACAGCCCTCAATACACTGCCCCCTCCATCACCACAGCCAGAAATACACTGCCCCCTCCATCGCCACAGCCCGCAATACACTGCCCCCTCCATCACCACAGCCCGAAATCATGCCCCCGCCATAACCAGCCCGAATCCACCACTGCCCCTCCCATCACCAGCCCGCAATACACTGCCCCCCTCCATCACCACAGCCCGAAATTCATGCCCCTCCTCACCACAGCCCGAAAATACACTGCCATCCATCACACTGCACCTGTAATACACTACCCACTCCATCACCACAGCCCGCAATACACTGCCCCCTCCATCACCACAGCCAGATATACACTGCCCCCTATCCCCAACAACCCGCTAATACACTGCCCCCTCCATCACCACAGCCGCAATACACTGCCCCCTCCATCACCACAGCCCGAAATACACTGCCCCCTCCATCACCACAGCCCGCAATACACTGCCCCCTCCATCACCAATGCAGAACAATACGACGGACCCTCCATCACCACAAGGCAGAAATCATGCCCCCTCCATCACCACAGCCAGAATACCACAGCCCTCATCACCACAGCCAGAAATACACCGCCCCCCTCCATCACAACAGCCCGAAAATTCACTGCCACCCTCAATTCAACCACAGCCGAAATACATGCCCCTCCATCCCCACAGCCAGAATTACACTGCCCCCTCCATCACCACAGCCAGATAATACATGCACACTCCATGCACCCTCAGCCTGAAATACACGGCCCACTCCATCACCACAGCCCGTAATACACTGCCCCTCCATCACCACAGCTCCAGAAATACAGGCCACCTCCTAACAACATGCGAAATACATGCCCATCCATCACACAGCCAGTAATACACTGCCCCCGCCAATCACCACAGCAGAATATCACTTGCCCCTCCTTCACACAGCCTGAATACACTGTCCCTCCATCACCACCGCCAGAATATACACTGCCCCCTTCCATCACCCCAGCCAGAAATATCACTGACCCTCCATTCACCGCAGCCCGCAATCACTGCCCCCTCCATCAACAAGCAGATATACACTGCCCCCTCATAACCACAGCCCGAAATCATGCCCCTCCTTCACACAGCCCGAAAAACACGGCCCCCTACATACCAAGCCAGGAAATACACTGCCCCCTCCATCCACCTCAGCTCCCGCATGACACGCCCCTCCATCACCACAGCCCGCAATACACTGCCCCCTCCATACTCACAGCCAGAAATTAACATGCCCCCTCATCACCAACAGCCCGAAATACACTGCCCCCCTCCATCACCACAGCCCGAAATACACTGCACCCTCCATCGCCACAGCCCGAAATGTCACACTGCCCCCTCCATCGCCTCAGACGGAAATACAACTGCACCCCTCCTTGCCTATCAGCCAGAAATACACTGCCCCCTCCATCACCACAGCCCGAAATACACTGCCCCCTCCATCACCACAGCCAGAAATACACTGCCCCCTCCATCACCACAGCCCGCAATACACTGCCCCCTCCATCACCACAGCCCGAAATACACTGCCCCCTCCATCACCACAGCCCGAAATACACTGCCCCCTCCATCACCACAGCCAGAAATACACTGCCCCCTCTCACACGCCGAAATTCATCTGCCTCCATCGCCACAGCAGAATTACACTGCCCCCTCCATCACCACAGCCCCAATACACTGCCCCCCGCCATCACCACAGCCGGAAATACACTGCCCCCTCCATCACCACAGCCCGAAATACACTGCCCCCTCCATCACCACAGCCCGAAATACACTGCCCCCTCCATCACCACAGCCCGAAATACACTGCCCCCTCCATCACCACAGCCCGAAATACACTGCCCCCTCCATCACCACAGCCCGAAATACACTGCCCCCTCCATCACCACAGCCAGAAATACACTGCCCCCTCCATCACCACAGCCCGAAATACACTGCCCCCTCCATCACCACAGCCAGAAATACACTGCCCCCTCCATCACCACAGCCCGCAATACACTGCCCCCTCCATCACCACAGCGGAGTAATTTATCTGCCCCTCCATCACCCACTGCCCGATATTCACTGCCCCCTCCATCTCCACAGCCCGAAATACACTGCCCCCTCCATCACCACAGCCCGAAATACACTGCCCCCTCCATCACCACAGCCCGATATTTTCTCATGCCCCTCCATCTCTCAGCCTGATATTTCACTGCCCCCTCCATCACCACAGCCAGAAATACTCTGCCCCCTCCAATCAGCCACAGGCCCGCAATAAGGCCCCTCCTATTCCACTGCCCGCAATACACTGCCCCCTCCATCACCACAGCCCGCAATACACTGCCCCCTCCATCACCACAGCCCGCAATACACTGCCCCCTCCATCACCACAGCCCGCAATACACTGCCCCCTCCATCACCACAGCCCGCAATACACTGCCCCCTCCATCACCACAGCCCGAAATACACAGCCCCCCCCTCACCCCAAGCCCAAATCACTGCCCATCCTTCCCCACAGCCCGAAATACACTGCCCCCCTCCATCCCCAAAAGCCCGAAATACACGCCCCCCCCTACCCAGCCGAAATACACTCCCCCTCCACCCCACAGCCCAAAATACATCCCCCCTCCTCACAGCCCAAATCACCCCCCCTCCAACCACAGCCCGAAATACACTCCCCCCTCTCACCCCCCCCAAAAACCTCCCCCCTCCATCCCCACAGCCAGAAATACACCTGCCCCCTCCATCCCACACCGAAAAACACTCACCCCCTCCTCACCACAGCCCAAATACCGCCCCCCCATCCCCCAACCCCCAAAAAAACACTGCCCCCTCCAAAACCCCACACCCCAATCCCCTCCCCCTCCCCACCACAGCCCGAAAACACTCCCCCTCCTTTCCCCCCCACCCCCCCCCCCCCCCCCACACCCCCAAAAAACACTCCCCCCCTCCATACCAAAAGCCCAAATACACTGCCCCCTCCATATCAAGCCCGAAATACATTTCCCCCTCCACCCACAGCCCCGAAATCCCCAACGGCCCCCCCCACACCACACCCGAAATACACTGCCCCCTCCATCACCACAGCCAGAGCTGCAGCCTGTGACCCTGAGAAGATAGCCTGAGATACACTGCCCCCTCCAGCACGAGAGCCAGGATCTGCCCCAGGGCCCTCTAGGGTTTACATGTGGCCCCTTTATACCTATTCCCTATATTGTCTGCCCCAATGCCTGCCCACATCATAGTCTGCCCCATTACCTGCCCACATCAGTTTCTGCCCCAATGCCAGCCTACCAAGGTCCCTAAGGCTGTGCTGCGGGTTCAGTATTTAGAAGCCACCAAAAGTCCGACTGTAACCAGTGCCCCATAGACAGCAATAGAAACTGTGTGCTATGATCTACACAGCACGGATTTTCTACTGTCGGATTTCTAAACCGCCGGCCCTCTGCCAGAAGATAGGACATGTTCTATGTTCCGTCAGTTCCCCGTAAAATTAAAAGGCTGGTGGGAAATCGGAAAAAAAAGCGGTTAAAAACCTTCAGTTTTTTCACCGTTTTTTAAATTTTGGGGTTAGACATACCCTTTTAAATGCCACACTTTGACACCCATGCTTTTGTTTTGTTATAGATGTATTGATTGTATATACTTGTATGACATATATAATGTACTGCTTTTTTTCATAATGACTATATACATTATGAATTTTAAAATGTTTTGTTAGGTTGCAGGTTACCCCTTTTTGTGTGCCATCCCCCTTTATGTATAAAGATGCCGGAATATTGTCCCATAAAAATTTTTCCCCTTTGTCTCCCCCCTTTTCCTCCTGATTGTAGGCTTTTGAGCAGGGCCCTCACACCTCTTGTTGGTTTTGTTAATAACAGCTTTGTTGCTACGTAATGTTTGGTTTTGTCTGTATCTAAAAACCCCGCGTTGGAAAGGGTGGGAATATGTTTGAGCTTATAAATAAAGATCGGGGATCCCCTTCTTTTTTTAAACCGCCCTTTTCCGTCCCATCATTTTCTTCCCAAACCGTCTCCCCTTTTTTTTTTTTTTCCCCCAAAGCCTGTTCCCCTTTATTTTTTTCCCCCAATGCCCGTCCTTTCATTGTCTGCCCCCAATGCCTGCCCCATTCATTGTGTACTTCAAAGCCCCGCCCCCTTAAAGTTTTCAAAATTTCTGCCCTCTTTGGGGGTCTGCCCCCCGTGCCTGTCCTCTTTATTGTCGCCCCCTTTCCCGTCCCTTCATTTTCTGCCCCAGTGCCTTGTCTTTCATTATCTGCCCCCAATCCCGTCCCTTCATTATCTGCCCCCAATGCCCTTTTCTTCATTTTGCCCCCTGCCCGTCCCCTTATTATTGCCCCAGGCCGTCCCTTTTATTACTGCCCCCAATGCCCGTCCCCTTCATTATCTGCCCCAAAGCTGTTCTTTTATCTGCCCCCAGGCCCGCCCCTTCATTATTGCCCCAATCCTTCCCTTCATTTTTGCCCCCCAAAGCCTGTCTCTTCATTATCTGCCCCCATGCCCGTCCTCTTATTATCTGCCCCAAAGCCTGCCTCTTCATTATTGCCCCCAGTCCGCCTTCTTTTGGCCCCAAAGTGTCTCTTATTGTCTGCCCCAAGCCTGTCCTCTTTATTGTTGCCCCAATGCCTGTCCCTTCATTGTCTGCCCCCCTGCCCGTCCTCTTATTACGCCCCCCCTGCCTGTCCTCTTCATTATTGCCCCCCAACTGTCCTCTTCATTATCTGCCAATGCCTTTTCCCCTTCATTATTCCCGTGCCTGCCTCTTCATGTCTGCCCCCTGCCGTCCTCTTCATTTTCTGCCCAGGCCTGTCCCCCTTTTTTTTCTCCCCCCTGCCTGTCCCCTTCTTTTTTGCCCCAAAGCCTTCCTTTCATTTTCTGCCCAATGCCGTTCCTCTTATTTTCTGCCCCCAATGCCCGTCCTTTTCATTGTCTTCCCACATTGCCTGTCCTCTTCATTGTCTGCTCCAGTGCCTGTCCTCTTCATTATCTGCCCCAAAGCCTGTCCTCTTCATAGTCTGCCCCCAATGCCTGTCCTCTGCATTGTCTGCCCCCAATCCTGTCCTCTTCATTTTCTGCCCCCAATGCCTGTCCTCTTCATTGGCTGCCCCAGTGCCTGTCCTCTTTCATTGTCTGCCCAGTGCCTGTCCTCTTCATTGTCTGCCCCCCATCCCTGTCCTCTTCATTATCTGCCCAATGCCTGTCCTCTTCATTATCTGCCCCCAATGCCTGTCCTCTTCATTATCTGCCCCCAATGCCTGTCCTCTTCATTATCTGCCCCAGTGCCTGTCCTCTTCATTGTCTGCCCCAGTGCCTGTCCTCTTCATTTTCTGCCCCCAATGCCTGTCCTCTTCATTTTCTGCCCCCAATGCCTGTCCTCTTCATTATCTGCCCCCAATGCCTGTCCTCTTTATTGTGTGCCCGAACTCTCCCTTCCCACCTCTGAGACTCACACCTATCTCCAAAATGGGCTCTGAAAACTTTCCGTATTAACTAGTGAGGTGGTTAAAAATTTCTCTCCCCTTGATTTCAGTGGCACGCTTAACTGTACTAGGAACTTGCATTGAAATCAGTTGGAGAGTTCTGACCACCCATCTGTACAAAATGGAAAATATGTAGAGTCATTTCCAGAGTTGGGACCCACACCCATTACATATTGGGTTCCTTACCTCACCATTACTCCATCAATGTCAGATGGGACAACTCCTTACTTACAAGGACATCTTTATTAACTACTGCTACTGTCCACTTTCAGTGTGCCCTTCAGTACCTCCCCGCATGCCCCCTTGCCCCACATGCCCATGTAATAACCCTCCCAATTGAATCTTCAATTTACCAGACTTGAAAAGATGACTCCAAATAAATTTAAAGAAGCTAACCCAAGCTCTCTCAGCACTTCCGACTGCCCAAGACATCTTAAGTTCCCCAATTTACCCCTCTTCTATAGGGACAGCAAAGGGGTAGCTTAAAGGGGTTTTGTCACAAAGTAAAATTGACGTGGGAAGTTTGTAAATTAAATAATAAACATATTCACCATTCATCATTATTAAAAATTCTGCACCGTTTTTGTTTTGTTTACAGCTCGTCTCCAGGGGATACGACCAGGGCTGAGAGCTTCTCAGTCCTGGTCAGACATGCTCAGACATCACTTCTCCTCTCAGGCAGCTACTAAGGGTTCAAACCCCAGGTGCTGTCATTCTACTCCTGTCCTCCTTAGTAATTACTCAAACAGTGCAAATAAATTAAAAAAAGAAACCTCAATCAGGTCTGTGCATTGATAAAGAGAAATAAAATCCACAGGTTTGGTTCCTGCAGGGATTTGAACCGAGGACCCTTGTGTCTGGAGGCAAAAGTTTTACCTCTGAGCTACATTGTAGCTACTTACAGCTCTGCACATAAACAGACCTTTCTTTGAAAAGAGAGAGGAAAGGCCTGGTGATGTCATCCTGCTGGGTCACATGATATGCAATTCAAACAAATCACACACAGAGCTGAAGAGCTGGATGCAGGAGGTATAAAATGAGATCGTGGCCAAACCCCTTTAACAAATACAGACCTATCCAAAAAATGTTCTGTATTAGGACGAATGAAGCTCTGTCCCCTGTAACTTTTATGGTTGGCTTTACCTTACTGTTGCTGATTGGACAGGGCACATTGTTTGGAATCATGATATCATTGTATTTTTTATTAGATGCAGTCGGTCCCATAAGGGTTTTTCTTTTTTTTATTTAGTTTACGAAATGTTCAGTACATCGGGTACATCCTGATTGGAGAATGCCAATGCAAGCTTTCAGTGCCAAAGGCATCTTGATTAGCCCGAGGTGCTTCAACTACTTTCCCTTCTATCCATGTGAAAACTTCCTGCAAATTCCCTTACATTTTTTTTTTTTTTTTTAATGTGCCAATTCAATTTTCTTGGTCTGATGATGGAATAAAGCCTCTGCAATGGGCAGCCACATTCAAAAT
>JAODAL010008883.1:0-80000 GCA_025379985.1 Phyllomedusa bahiana
CTCTTTTTGAAGTTCCCGGTACGGGGGAGCGCTGTGTTCTCCATCTGTTCTAGGGGAGTTCCCGAACGGGGGAGGCTGTGTTCTCCTTCTGTTCTAGGGAGTTCCCAGTACAGGGGCCTGTGTTCTCCATTCTGTTCTAGGGAGTTCCCATAAGGGGTGCTGTGTTTTTCCATTCTGTTCTAGGGGAGCCCCGTACGGGGAGCGCTTGTTCCCCATTCTGTTCTTGGGAGTTCCAAGACAGGGGAGGCTTGTTCTCCTTTCGTTCTGGGATTCCCATACAGGGGAGCCTGTTTTCCCTTTCTTTTCTAGGGAAAGTTCCCGGTACAGGGGAGCCTGTGTTCTCCATTCTTTTTCTAGGGAGTTCCCGACGGGGGAGCGCTGTTTCTCCATTTTGTTTTATGGATTCCCAACGGGGGAGCGCTGTGTTCCCACCCCCTTTAAATGGATTTCCCCAGTAAGGGAAGGCGTTTTCTCCATTCTTTCAGGGGATTTCCCCAGTACAGAGGAGCTTTTTTCCCCATTCTTCTTGGGATTTTCCCACTACAGGGAGCCTGTGTTCTCCTTCTCTTCTATGGATTCCCATACAGGAGTCGTTTTCCCTCTATTCTGTTCTATGGAATTTCCCCAGTACGGGGGAGGCTGTGTTCTCCCTTTCTTTTCTATGGATTTCCTACGGGGGAGCCTGGTTCTCCATTCTTTTTCTAGGAATTCCCGTACAGCGGACCTGTTTTTCCATTCTGTTCTAGGGGAGTTCCCGTAGGGGGGAAGCTGTGTTCGGTTGTAATCAGAACCCCCATGAAATAGAATGGAGAGTTGTGGAAAGTGTCCCCGGTTCTCCGTCTCCTCTTAACTTTCAGCGCCTTTTTCCTGAGATAGGTGCATTCCCCAAAAAGTGGGAACAACATCTATCAACTTTGAGGGAATATCTTAGCGTATACCTTCAAATCCATGGTGGAAAACCCCCTTTAAAATTTACAGCGTCCTGACCATTAATAATTACCTGACCCCAAAAAATCCCTACCAAAAAAACAAAAAATACCTTCCATAAAACAGGTTTGTGGAAAATTTTTTTTTTAAAAATTTATATGTGTTAAAATGCAAAAAAAGGTCTCTACTGGTAATGGTAAATAACAGTGAAGTGAGGGCTCGCAGCTAAGACATTTCCCCTAGAAAAGTATGCCTTTGGGTAGTTCACACGATGTACTGGGGCGCGTATAGTACGTGCCCCAGTCACATTTTGGTGTTTCGGGGGTTGGGGATATGGGTTTTTTATGTGGGGGGGGGGGTGGGGGGGGGGGTCCCATGACATTCTTTCAATTCGCCGCAATAAACCATGTCATTTATCTCCCTGCCGTACATACGACGTTTTATCGAGTCGGGAGAGGGGGCAAACCCATAGTTCTCTATGAGAACTATGGATTACCATAATTTGGGCGCACACCCCCGCCCATATTAGAGCGAAAAAATCGCGCCAAATTTACGCCGGTAACATACCCTTTGAATCTAGACATTTTCTACATAAGTAATGGACTTCTTTTTGGCACCCTTTTAGGGCGCGTCCCCCACGGCAGAGGAAAAATAGGGTCTTTTTTCCCGGGCCGTATTTGCCCTTTTTTGGGGCCCGTCCCCACGGCCGCCGGGGGTTGGGGGTTTGGGCTTTCTCCGATGAGCGGAGAAAAGCCCTCCCCCTTCACATTCCCCAGCACATATTCTGTCCAAAACGGAGGGAAGTTTGCTTCAGAACTTTTGCGGCGGGAAAAACCCGCCGGCTAAAAACCCCGCGCGTGGGGACTGTTTGCAGGGTTTTTTTCCCATAAGCCCCATTGGCAAATTTTTTGGGCCAAAAAATCCGTCCCGTGGGGACAAATCCCTTATGGTCCTTAAAACAAGCCATGCTGTGATTGTGTACGTCTCCTCATTGGTCATTTTCCACTGTACTCTACATTCATTCTAACTCCCCTTTCACAGCGAAGCAAAAAATAAAATTTTTTCCGCAGATTGTTTTGTTGGGGGGAATTGGGGGGGTTCAGTCAAACCACAATGGCCCCCTTCTTGCCCCTGTCTGAACAAGGTCTTCCAGGAACACTCCATTGACTGTCAGAATGTAGCAGGTGTAAGCCATAAAGTGAGCAGGCAATCAAGTGACCTTTGAAAAGATATTCACATATTGAGCTCTTGCACCCTCTCTATAGCACTCGAATCAGGGGAAGGGGGGGAGGAAGCTGGGACAAGGAAAATAAAAAAAACCCCAGCTTGTGAAAAGGGCAGCTGGAACTGGTCAACAAAGGCAAGTCTCTCCATTTAAAAAATGATCCCTTCATTCATTTTACTTTTCAAGTGCATGTTTTCCTCACTCTCAGATAATCTCGCCTTACAAAATCATGTGAGGTAAATGTATGTGACCAGCTTAAGTCTGTAGGGGGGTAAAAAAAAGTTTCAGTGACGAAAAAAAGCAAAAAAGAGCAAAAATACCCCACAAAAAACAGAACATTTATGAAGAGCAAATATTTTAGTTATATTTCAACAAAGGAAACCCGTATTTGAGATATAAGACAAAACAGATTTAAAAAAAATTCTTTACATAGGGGATTATTATATAGTTTTAAATTCTTGTACATAGGGGCAGTATTATAGCTTTTATCCTTTTACAAAGGGGGGAGTATAAAAATATTATTTCTTGACATAGGGGATATTATGTAATTATACTTGTACATAGGGGGATTATTATAGAGTTATATTTTTTGTACAAGGGGGGATATTAATATTATTTTTACAAGAGGGGCGATTATAGTATTTTTATTCTTGTACATAGGGCAGTATAAAGTGTTATATTCTTTAAAGGGGCAGTATAATAGTTGTTATATTTTGTCAAGGAGCAGTATTATAGTATTATTTCTTGTACATAGGGGGCAGTATTATAGTAGAAAATTTTGTACATAGGGCAGTATTATAAATTAAATTTCTTTTACATAGGGGCAGTATTTAGTATTAATCTTGTACATAGGAGCAGTATTAAGTTTAATTCTTTACTAGGGCAGTATTTAGAGTTATATCTACATAGGGCAGTATTTAAAAAGTTTTATTTTGTACAAAAGGTCAATATTATATAGTTATATTTTTGCCCTAGGGGCATATTATAGTAATAATTCTTTTACAAGGGCAGTATTAAAAGTTATATCTTGTACAAGGGCGTATTATAGATTATTTTCTTGTACTAGGGGGCAGTATTATTGTATTTTTATTCTTTTACATAGGGGCATATTATAGAGTTATATTCTTGTACATAGGCATATTATATAGTTTATTCTTGTACATAGAGCAGTATTTAAATATATTCTTGTACATAGGGGCATATTAAGAGTTATTTCTTGTAATAGGGGGGCAGTATTTTATAGTTATATTCTTGAAAATAGGAGCAGTATTATATGGGTTTTTTCTTGTACATAGGGGCAGTATTATAGATTTTTTATTCTTGTACATAGGGGGATATTAAGTATTATATTTCCTTTTTTACATAAAATATTATAGTAGTTAAATTCTTTAAATAGGGCAGTATTTTAAATTTATATTCTTTTACTAGGGCAGTATTATATAGTTAATTCTTTAAAATAACAGTATTATATAGTTAATTCTGTAATAGGACATATTATAGTAGTTATATTCTTGACAAAAGGACAGTATTATTTGTTTTATTCTTGTACAAGGGGCAGATTTTAGCGTGATATTGTTGTACAAGGGGCAGAATTAAATATTATATTCTGCCATAGTAGGCAGTATTATAGCAGTAATATTCCTTTCTGTCAGAAGTATTGATATAATAGGATTATGATTACATTTGAGGAAAAAAAGTACTTTTTTTTTTCCCAGAAAAAAATTTTAAAATCTTTACCATGTAACCGAGTTTCTGATCATTAATTGTGACCAGGCATGGGTATTTTGACCAAAATTCCAGACAATTTAATCTTGTGATAGTTTAGACATACAAGTGAGTAGATCACATTGCTGAAGTTGTGCCCTGCGTTTTTCCCAAAAAAGGTCACATAGATGGACCAAACATTCCAGGATCATTGATGTGAATGGAAACTTTTTTTTAAAAAATTGTAAAATTTTTTACAAGATTTTTCCCTTTAACTCAATACCTCTACTTTTTGATTTCTTAGCATAAACCACAGGAAGGGGTAAAGGCAAACACCATAGACTATCTGTCTCTTTCCGATATTCCCAACTGGCCACGTAGGGAAAAAGGGAATATAAAAGCAGTAGTATCGAGAAATGTCTCCCAGGTTTTGATGGGTCCCCTTTTTTGTTTGACTGAAAGGGCATTAATTCCATTTCGTGACAAAAATTTCCCACATCATTAGGAAATCGTGGAGCTAGGGGCCCAAAGGGATAGCACTTGAAACACCCATCGTGGAACCTTCAGTAGGGGTTTTTTTAGCAGGCGACTCCTTGGGTCAATAGCCTAGGAACCAGATGACTATTTACTTTTTGGAGCCCTTGCCGGCAAGCTTTTTTTGTGCCACGCTTTCACGTCCTTGCCGTGAGGAACCAGACCGATTGTTTGAGCTGATTCACTATCTCATTTTTTGTCTAATATTTTTTTTTCTACAATCCTTGCTTTATGATGAATGGGTTATTATGAACTAACACATAGCCAGGCAGGAGATCGAAAAGCAAATATATTTTCCGCGCATTATTTATACTGGAGACCCCTACATGAGACTAATTAAAATCCTTCGTGTTTTATGAATATGAAAAAATATTTAAAGGGTTTAAAAAAAACTACCTCAAAACCCATTTTAAGTCTAAAAAACCCCCCAAAAAAAAATTTTAAGGGGACAATTCCCCTTAGGGGGCTGCTTATCTTTTGGGGTATTTTGCCCAAAAACTGTTACTCCTATTCCTAAAAAAAAGAAAATGTAGTATACAAAAAAGGGGCATTATTCAAAAACCCACACATTTAATGCCCAAAAAAAGCGCATCAAATAAGCTAGCAATGGTATGTTAGGTACCTAAGTTATGCTATGCGCCTAGATTAGGGGCATCAAATATACTATGCAAGGTAGACCAGACGCCAGATTTTTGACAGTTTCTTTTCATTCGGGCGCACTGTACACTCACTTAATGCACCTAAAAACTGCCGTCGCCTCTTTTCTGACATGTCGACCTTAATCTCCTATTGCTCTGCCAAATAAGCTAAGGTTTTGGTTCCTCATGATACCTCCTACATCTGTTGTCTGGCAGTTGTGTGTTAAATTTGGTGTTATCGCTCTCACACTTGTCACTGGAAGTTCAGCATAGCAAAGAACTGTCTGTGGATCCGAAAAAAAGAATTGTTCCTCTACATATGGTAGGCCTAGGCTATAAGAAGATTACCAACACCTTGACACTGAGTTGCAGTGCGGGCCAAGACCATAAAGCGATTTAACAAGAACAGGATTCACCATGGTCGACCAAAGAAGTTAAATTCATGAGCTCAGCATCATATTCTGAGATGGGTGCTGCCAGCATTGCTCAGGGTGAAGGGCAGCCTCTCACAGCTCAGAACATACTCCGCACACTGCATCATTCTTGTCTGCATGGCTGTCGTCCCAGAAGGATGTCTCTTCTAAAGATAATTGACAAGAAAGTCTGCAAACAGTTTGCTGAAGACAAGCAGACTAAGGGCATGGATTACTGGAATCATGTCCTGTGCCTTGATGAGACGAAGATAAACTTATTTAGTTCAGATTGTGTCAAGCGTGTGTGGCAGCAACCAGGTGAGGAGTACAAAGACAAGTGTGTCTGCCTACAGTCAGGCATGGTGGTGGGAGTGTTATGGTTTTGGGCTGCATGAGTGCTGCCGGCTGTGGGGAGCTATGGTTCACTGAGGAATCCATGAATGCCAACATGTACTATGACATACTGAAGCAGACTTGGAAAGTTCAAACAATACTCACCACCAGGCAATGTCTTTATGCAGTCATATTATGTGCTGATTACTCCTTTGCTGGCCCAGAACATAAATCCCACAGTAAGGGCATGCATGAACTCTCAAGCATGAAAGTAAAAATCTCTGATTTTATTTTAAAAATTCGTAAAAGCCATAACCTCAGTATCAGCCAAAATGACATCATGGTAAAAAATGTGGGGAGCTACAGGTCCTTGAGGGAACCATGAATGCCAACATGTACTGTGACATAGTCAAGCAAAGCATGATCCCCTCCCTTCTGGGCCGTAGGGCAGTATCCAACATGGTAAAATCCCAAACACTTGTGAAGGTAAAGGTGCTGGACTGGCCAAGCGTCTCCAGACCTAAACCCTATGGAGCATCTGTGGGGCCTCCTCGAAGGAAGGAGCGCAAGGTCTCCAACATCCACCAGCTCCATGATGACATCATGGAGGAGAGAAGAGGATTCCAGTGGCTGCAACCTGTGAAGCTCTAGTGACCTCCAGGCCCAAGAGAGTTAAGGCAGAGCTGGAAAATAATGGTGGCCACACAAAATATTGATACTTTGGGCACAATTTGTCCCTTTTCAGTAAGGGGTGTCCTCACTTTTATTGCCAGCGGTTCAGACTGATGACTGTGTTCAGATATTTTGAGGGCACATCAAATTTACACTGTTATACAACCTGTACACTGACTACTTTACATTGTGTCACAGTGTTAGATCTTTAGTGTTGTCCCATGAAAACATAAAATACAATATTTACAAAAATGTGAGGGGTGTACTCACTTTTGTGAGATGCTACATACTTTATCTTAAAGGGGTTCTCTCACCATGCTGTTTCACTGAGCCACAAGCAGCTTCAGATTCATGCTTCTTCCCTCTGCCTGGTCAGGCTGTGGGTGTTTCTATAGCAGCGATTAGCATGTCACCTCCATATTCACATATTTCACTGCACTGACATGAGAGCAGGAGATCTTATCTATAGAGCAGAGAGTTTAAGAGTTCAAAGCAAATGAGTAATTAGTCTCCTTTGTTTGTTAGAGATAACACAGTCTGTTCTCAAGCTGCCGGCTTCCTGTGTGCCAAACTTTGGTGACATCACTTCCTGCTCTCAGATGAGACAAAGAGCAGAGAGAGAAGGGGAGAGCAGGATGGTAACTAGAGAAACCTGTGTGCACTCAGATAAAATCTTTCTTATATCCTCAACAATGCAAAATAAACAATATGTCCTATGGGGAGAAAAACTTGGAGAATCACTTATTGAGAAAGATCTCGGCGTTCTTGTAGATCATAGACTACAGAACAGCATGCAATGTCAACACTGCCTCTAGGGCAAGTAAAATATTGGCGTGTATTAAAAGAGGCATGGACTCGGGGGAAAAAGGAGTCATTTCTACCGCTGTACAAAGCATTGGTGCGTCCTCACTTAGAATATGCTGTTCAGTTCTGGGCCCCAGTTTATAGAAGATGTAATGGAGCTAGAGAGAGTACAAAGACGAGCAACCAACCTTAGAAGGGGAATGGAGCATCTTCGTTATGAGGAGAGGTTAGTAGAGTTGAACTTGTTTAGTCTTGAGAAAAGACGGCTTAGGGGGGACATGATTAATTTATATAAATATATAAATGGTCCCTACAAAAAGTAGGGGGAAAAAATTTTTCAAGTGAAGCCCCCTCAAAACAAGGGGACATTCCCTTCGACTAGAGAAAAAAGGATTCAATCTCCAGAGGAAAAGAGCGATTCTTCACTGTAAGAACTGTGAATCTGTGGAATACCTGCCTGAGGAGCGGTCACGCAGGAACTGTAGAGAGTTTCAAAAAAAGGGCTTAGATACCTACCTGGAACTAAAGAATATTAATACATACGTAGCCATGTAAAATTCTGGATCTGGCTGGTGGAGGCTCTGGGGTCAGAGATACGGTCTCCACTGGAGCAGATTGGTTCTTGCCTTGTGGGTTTCAAGGTAATTTAAACCAGTGGGAGGCTGGGATAATGTCCTTGTCTCCTCTCCCCATCACCCACCATTTTCCCCCACCCTTTGGGTTTTGAACTTGAATGGACACAGTTATCTTTCAAACCGTAAAACTAACTATGTAACAAAGCAATATATTTGAAAACTGTCTTCATTTATTGTTATCTACACATTGAAAGCTAATATTTATAATGGGAAAACCCCTTTTACCAAAATGATGAGCCCCAATTACAATTGTATTTTTCGACTTAGTCTATAGAGAGGTTCCTACTTTCCCTCTACCCACAGGAGTCCAGAGAAATTGGAGATCTCGAAACTGATCAGAAAGGTTGTCCATGAAAGAAATCTGAACAAAATAGTACGTTTAATGGGGTTTTCTCTCTATATTGCTAGGCTTTAAACATGTAGGCAAAGGTAATCAAAGACTATTACCAAATACATTGCTGTTCTGACTTTGCTTCCTTTCTGTGTTAGAGCAGCTTTTATCTCTTGCATGTGTACACAAGCTCCCTTAGGTTACCAACCACCTCTCTTTGCTCTAGCAGCTTTAGGAGGGTTGGAATGGCGACATGGCTCCCTGCTGTGTCTTATCAGCAGCCCAGGAGCTTTTTATCTATGTTGCTGGCAAACTTTAACCCTTGAGACCTCTGTAGTCTAGTGTCTTGATATTTAAACCCTTCCATTTAAAGGATTTTCTCACCACAATGACTGGCTTTTAACAGGTAGAGAAAGGTAAATGAAGACTATTACCATATACATTGCTGTTTTGATTCTGCTTTTGTCAGAAGATAAAGAACATTTTATGTTCTCTTAGAGCACACAAGTTTCTCTGATTACCGACTACCACTCCCACCTCTTACTGCTCTATATTATCTCTCATTGCTTCAAGTTGCCATAGGTCAGTCAGTTTGATCATGTTGAGTCACTTCCATAGTATTATCTCTAGCAATGGATTTTGTTTATTTAACTAAATGATAAGTTTTCACAATTTAGAGATCTGCAGCCTTGTGTACTATACTTTATAAATCTCCTGCAGTTATATCACTCTAACAGGAGCTGATATGTCAACCGCTGCCATAGAATCACTCACAGCCTCACCAGGAGGTGTGAGTACGAAGCTGCCCGTGGCTCTGTGAAACTGCAAGGTGAGAAACCCCTTTACCAAAGTCCCTCTAATAGGCTCAGCTAGGAATATCAAAGCAGAAATGTCAGTACCTGCTGTAGAACCGCCCACAGTCTGAACAGAAAGTCGAAGCCTCAAGCTGTAGAATCTCCAACAGCCTAAACAGGAAGAGTGAGCCTGAAGTTGTAGAACCGCCCACAGCCTAAACAGGAAGTTGGAGCCTGAAACCGTAGAACCGCCCACAACCTAAACAGGAAGTTGGAGCCTGAAGCCGTAGAACTGCCCATAGCCTGAACAGGAAAATGGAGCCTAAAGCTGTAGAACTGCCCACAGCCCAAACAGGAAGTGGGAGCCTGAAGCTGTAGAACCGTCCACAACCTAAACAGGAAGTTGTAACCTGAAGCTGTAGAACTGGCCACAGCCTGTAAAGGAAGTGGGAGCCTGAAGCTGTAGAACCGCCCACAGCCTGAACAGGAGGTGGAAGCCTGAAGCTGTAAACTGGGCCACAGCCTGTAAAGGAAGTGGGAGCCCGAAGCTGTAGAACCGCCCACAGCCTGAACAGGAGGTGGAAACCTGAAGCTGTAGAACTGCCCACAGCCTGTAAAGGAAGTGGGAGCCTGAAGCTGAAGAACCACCCACAGCCTGAACAGGAAGTGGGAGCCCTAACCTGTCTATTAAGAGCAGACACTCATTAAGGATAATTTTTAGACATGGTAATTGTTAAATGAGATAAAATTCACCCTAACACTATTGATTTTTTCCGTTTTCAACCTTTTGCAGAAGGAATTAAGATTGTAAAAACTTATTTTTTTGCCAACCTGTAGCAATGCAAACTCATAATTCAACGTAAAGGATTTGAATGCAAACGAGGTGCAAAAAAATCCATCAGCATTTCCAAGAAAAGATGTATATTTTTTTCCTTCTTCATCTGGAATCACATACTGCACCTACAAATGAAGTTTCATAGACTGGCTTGGTCGCCATGGTTACCTCTGCCAGTGCAAACCAATGAAAGACGAACAGGGTCTAGTGGCGAGAGTCAGTGAAGACAATCTGCTTCTGTATCCAACCCCCAGAAAAAAAAAATCGGGGGTTTGTAATGGCACGCTGCCAGTGCCTCTGCAAAGGGGATGGCCTGTCTGGCTATAGACGTTTGTGTTACCGAAATGGATAAAGGGACAATAAAAACACCACGCCACACACATGCACCCAGCAAACCTCACATCGAGGGCACGACTCTATAAATCACATGGATATCCCATTTATCCTTTACTGCCGGAGGATTCACCCCCCCCCCCCCCGTTCTTTATATACTTAATTAATACACAGATAAATTTACAAATTTGTTGTTATTTATTTTTTTTTTTTTATGCAGTTTTTTAACACCCCCCCCCACCCCACCCACCCACATCAACACAAGTGCAACCACCGCCGCCGCCCCTCCTCCTTCCTTGTCTTTGGCATTCTCCCCTCTTCTTTTCCCTTTCCCTTGGCATGCTCAGTCTCAGCCAGAGGAGTAGTGACTGGTTTCGCCAATTTGCATCACAAAACGCCAGCCCCTGTGAACTTGAGTGACCTTTTGACCTCCACAATTTGACTAGTGAATTGCTCCAGTCCGGATCACACTGTCATGTCAGTCTGAGTCCTACGTGAATACATTCTTAATCCTTCAAGCCGGTGTCACAGACGAGTCCTCATTCACAATCTTCCCATTCCGGAGTCCTGCTACAAACCCCTCGCTTTCTAAAGACTCTATCTATTTTTTCCGCACCTGCACTTTTTTTTTCATAAAGCAGGGAGGAAATAGGGGTAAAGGAAGGAGGAGAGGAGGGGGTGCAAAATCGGAATTCCCTTATTCTCTGCAAAACAAACCGCGACTGTTAACGAAACAAACTCTGATTCATTACTCTCTGTTCTTTTTCTTCCCTCTTATCTTCCTTTTGTCGGAAGCACAGACCTCCCAAAACTAATTTGTCCTCTTCAGTTTAGGATGATGAGGTGTCCGTGTATTTACCTCTGTTCTCTACATTATCTATCTATCCATCTCTATATATCCCATATCTATCTAATCTATCTCTCTCATATCTATCTATCTATCTCCTATCTATCTATCTATCTATCTATCTATCTCTCTATCTATCTCATATCTATCTCATATCTATCTATCTATCTATCCCATATTTATCTATCTCATATCTATCTCTCTATCTCATATCTATCTATCTCTCTATCTAATATCTATCTATCTATCTATCTCATATCTATCTTTATATATCCCTTATCTATCTCATATCTATCTATCTATCTCTATATATCCCATATCTATCTATCTATCTATATATATATATCCCATATCTATCTAGCTATCTATCTATCTATATATATCCCATATCTATCTATCTATCTATCTATCTATATATATCCCATATCTATCTATCTATCTATCTATATATATATCTATCTATCTATCTATCTATCTATCTAGCCACCTATCTCTAATATCTTACAAAAGTCAGTACAACCCTTACATTTTAGTAAATATTGTATTCTAGGTTTTCATGGGACAACACTGAAGATATGACACTTTGAAAAAATGTAAAGTAGTCAGTGTACAACTTGTATAAGTATTGTATAAGTTTTTTCAATAGGATTGAGATCAGGGCTTTGTGATGGCTGCTCCAAAACATTGACTTGGTTCTCCTTAAGACACTTTGTAACCAGTTTGGCAGTAGCTTCAGGTCATTTCCATTTGGGACACCCATTTCCACCCAAGGTTTAACTTCCTGGCTGATGTCTTGAGATGTTGCTTCAGTATTGCCACATAATCTTCTTTCCTCATGATGTTATCTTTTTTGTGAAGTGCACCAGTCCCTCCTGCAGCAACACAACCCCACAACATGATAATGCCACCCCCTGTGTTTCACAGTTGGGATGGTGTTCTTAGGCTTCCAAGCTTCTCCCTTTTTTCTCCAAACATGACAATGGTCATTATGGCCAAACAGTTCAATTTTAGTTTCTTCAGACCACAGGACATGTCTCCAAAATGTAGGTGTTCGTTCCTGTGCATTAGCAAACATGAACCTGGCTTTTATACGTTTCTTTTGGAGTAATGGCTTCTTCCTGGCAGAGAGGCCTTTCAGCCCATGTTGATACCGTACTCGTTTCACTGTGTATAATGACATAGTCTTACCAGCTTCTGTCAGCATCTTCACAAGGTCTTTTGCTTTTGTTCTTGGGTTGATAAGCACATGTCAGACCAAACCACATTCATCTTTGAGACACAGAACCCGTCTCCTTCCTGAGCGGTGTGATGGCTGGACATCCCTATCTTGTTTGTACAGTTGAACGAAGCACCTTCAGGTATCTGGAAATTGCATTGAAGGATGATCCAGACTTATACAAGTCCACAATTCTCGTCCTGATATCTTGGCTGATTTCTTTAGACTTTCCCATGATTTTACACACAGAAGCAGCGTTTTTCTGGTGTGATTTAAAATACATCCACAGGTGTGTCTCTAATTAACTCAGATGTTGCCAATAAGAAGCTTCCAAAGACATGACATCATCATATGGGCCAAATTGTTTAAAAGCAGGGTAATCCCAGTGTATGGAAACTTTTGACTTTGACGTTGAAAGTAATAAAAATGCCTTACAAATTTCTCTCTCATTACTCTGCATTTGGCAAATATAAATAATTTTGGATCCTAATTGACCTAAAACGGGGAAGGTTCATTCTGATTTCATGTTAGATCGTGAGAAGAACATGAATATGTGTCCTTTTATATAGTGGATGGAACCGTATGGTTTCATCTATATCTCCATATGGCACTGCTGTGCAAAAACATGTACAACTGCAGTGGAATATCAAAGAAATTCCTATTACTTCTCTTCTGTTGGAAACAGTGGTGAAGCTACAGGGGTTGCACTTGATTAAGCCCCCCTCACCACACAGATGCATCACTGTGCGGGAACAGAAGACAGGCTTCCGCTGCAACAGCCGGGATCGGAGCTAGCTCTGATCCCGGCTGTTTAACCCCCCTAGATGCCATGGTCAATAGCGGCCACAGCATGTAGGTGACAGAGAGGGGTTCCCTCTGCCTAATCATCATCCCAATGGTCGCCATAGCAAACAGAAGCCGAAAAAGGGTGCGCAGGTCTGCCATGCAAGAAACCTATTAGGCCCTGCCACATGCAGGGTCAAATAGGTTGCCGGTCACAGGCAATAATACATAACATATCAGTACTGTAATGTAATGCTATTATACGAGCGGTATTATAGCAGTTCTATTCTTGTACATAGACGGCAGTATTATAGTAGCTCTATTCTTGTACATAGGAAGTCAAGTATTATAGTAGTTGATTTTTCTTGTACATAAGGGAGCAGTATTAATAGTAATAGAGCTATATTCTCTTGTACATAGGAGCAGTATTATATATTGTAATGTTATATTCTTGTACATAGGAAGCAGTATTATAGTAGTTATATTCTTGTGTACTAGTGACAGTATTATAGTAGTTAAATTCTTGTACAAACGAAGCAGTATTATAGTAGTTATATGCTTGTACATAGGAGGCAGTATTATAGTAAGTTATATTCTTGTACATAGGAGCAGTATTAATAGAGTTATATTTCTTGTACATAGGGGCAGTATTATAGTAGTTATATTCTTGTACATAGGGGCAGTATTATAGTAGTTATATTCTTGTACATAGGGAGCAGTATTATAGTAGTTATATTCTTGTACATAGATAATCACTGTGTTTTCACTCCTCACCATAGGCAAGCAGGAAAACTCAGTAGAAAACTTGGTGTAGCGCTCAGGCGATGGGTAGAATAAAATAAAATAAAATAAGGGACGAGACACTAGGCATCTAGCCAATTGATATGTCTCTTTAATGTCCAAATTAAAAGCAGAACAGCAACACGCGTTTCCCGAGGATCTACCTTGCTTTCACAAAAAATGAAAAAGAACTTAATGCCATTTTAGAAATTTACCCCACGAGTATTTCTGTTCCAGCAAAACACAGGTTAAGGGCTTGCTGGCTGATGGATACACATTAATATCTCAGCAGAAGATAAGGGCCATCAGCCTCCTATGCTTTTTTCTTTATTTAGTTCCCCGTTTGGAACAAGAATCTTTCAGATCCACCTAAGCGTTTCCATAACAACAGAAGTCAGTGCGGTTCACTTGAAAGATGGCAAGTTTAGAGTTCCTGTGTATGATACCCCTGCTCTGTCCATCCAATAGGACTCGTCATAGCCCTAAACTATATAGAAGAACATCAACAGAACATGTAAACAGATTGTCAACATCACCCTGTAGACTCTGGTATTTTCAGTCTTCGCGTTACCCAAGTCGTAAGTCTTACACCAATAATTTATATATTGTAGTTTATACATAAACTACATTATATACATTATATAGTTTGTACAATTATGTATTGTAATTTATATATTGTGTCTACATAAATCTACTTGGTAGAGAACCTTCTTCTCACCATACGACCTCCATGATTACCATTGATACCTTCCTGAATCTGGCCATGTTTTAGATTCTTCTCGTGTTTGGTTTCTTCTAGTTGTTGTGGTTTCCACGCTTGTTCTTATATCGTTTTTACCTTGATTTCTTTCCACACTTCTTACGTTATACTGCTTACCTCACTTCCTAACTAGTTGTCTCTTTTGCAAGTTGTCCTCTTCGGATGTTCGTTGTTGCCCATCTGGCCTTCGTTTGACTCTCGTCCTCACAACCAATCTGCTTCCATTATATCACCACACTCTTACAAAAGTTAAGCAGGGTTTACCTAATAGAAATCTGGTTGAGTAGAAATATAGACAGAATCAGTAGAATTTAATCATAATTCAGCAAACCAAATCTTTTTAGATTTTTCGCTGCCTTAAAACTGCTAAAATCCCCATCGATATGCCATCAGACTGCATGGTGGGTGCATCCCTTTAATACAACCTTTGCCTTAGTTTTTCTGACACATTTGCCTTTGTTTTAGGAAACCTGTGTTGGTGTCAGGGGCATAAAGAATCACTTACCACATTTTTCCAACACTTTGGAAAGTGGTGGAAAAAAACAGCAAGTCCTACCTGGAAAGATTTTGGCATCATAATAATAAGGAGTTATGGCAGCCATTTGGCAAAGAGGAAATTAGTCATGTTGTGACACCAGGTGCCATCTTATATCAGTAATAATGGGGAATAGAGGCCACAATGACACCAGGCACCATCTTATATCAGTAATAATGGGGAATAGAGGCCACAGTGACACCAGGCGCCATCTTATATCAGTAATAATGGGGAATAAAGGCCACAGTGACACCAGGCACCATCTTATATCAGTAATAATGGGGAATAGAGGCCACAATGACACCAGGCACCATCTTATATCAGTAATAATGGGGAATAGAGGCCACAGTGACACCAGGCACCATCTTATATCAGTAATAATGGGGAATAGAGGCCACAGTGACACCAGGCACCATCTTATATCAGTAATAATGGGGAATAGAGGCCACAGTGACACCAGGCACCATCTTATATCAGTAATAATGGGGAATAAGGCCACAGTGACACCAGGCACCATCTTATATCAGTAATAATGAGGAATATAGGCCACATGACACCAGGCACCATCTTATATCAGTAAGAATGGTGAATAAAGGCCACAGTGACACCAGGCGCCATCTTATATAAGTAATAATGGGGAATAAAGGCACAGTGACACAGGCACCATCTTATATCAGTAATAATGGGGAATAGAGGCCAAAGTGACACCAGGCGCCATCTTATATTAGTAATAATGGGGAATAGAGGCCACAATGACACCAGGCGCCATCTTATATCAGTAATAATGGGGAATAAAGGCCACAGTGACATCAGGCGCCATCTTATATCAGTAATAATGGGGAATAGAGGCTAAAGTGATACCAGGCGCCATCTTATATCAGTAATAATGGGGAATAGAGGCCAAAGTGACACCAGGCGCCATCTTATATCAGTAATAATGGGGAATAAAGGCCACAGTGACACCAGGCACCATCTTATATCAGTAATAATGGGGAATAGAGGCCACAGTGACACCAGGCACCATCTTATATCAGTAATAATGGGGAATACAGGCCACAGTGACACCAGGCGCCATCTTATATCAGTAATAATGGGGAATAGAGGCCACAATGACACCAGGCGCCATCTTTATCAGTAATAATGGGAATAGAGGCCACAGTGACACCAGGCGCCATCTTATATCAGTAATAATGGGGAATAGAGGCCACAGTGACACCGGCACCATCTTATATCAGTAATAATGGGAAAGAGCCACAGTGACACCAGGCACCATCTTATATCAGTAATAATGGGGAATAAGGCCACAGTGACACCAGGGCACATCTTATATCAGTTAATAATGGGGAATACAGGCCACAGTGACACCAGGGGCCAACTTATATCAGTAATAATGGGGAATAGAGGCCACAATGACACAGGCACCATCTTTATCAGTAATAATGGGGAATACAGGCCACAGTGACACCAGGGGCCTATATCAGTAAGAATGGTGAATAAAGGCCACAGTGACACCAGGCGCCATCTTATATCAGTAATAATGGGGAATAGAGCCACAAGGACACCAGGCGCCATCTTATATAAGTAATAATGGGGAATAAGGCTACAGTGACACCAGGCACCATCTTATATCAGTAATAATGGGGAAAAGAGGCCACAGTGACAACAGGCTCCATCTTATATCAGTAATAATGGGGAATACAGGCCACAGTGACACCAGGCGCCATCTTATATCAGTAATAATGGTGAATAAAGGCCACAGTGACACCAGGCGGCATCTTATATCAGTAATAATGGGGAATAAAGGCCACAGTGACACCAGGCGCCCATCTTATATCAGTTAATAATGGGGAATAGAGGCCACAATGACACCAGGCACCATCTTATATCAGTAATAATGGGGAATAAGGCCACAGTGACACACAGGCACCCATCTTTATATCAGTAATAATGGGGAATACAGGCCACAGTGACAACCAGGCCTATCTTATATCAGTAATAATGGGGAATAGAGGCCACAATTGACACCAGGCACCATTTTATATCAGTAATAATGGGGAAATAGAGGCCACAGTGACACCAGGCACCAAACTTATATCAGTAATAATGGGGAATAAAGCCCACAGTGACACCAGGCGCCATCTTATATCAGTAATAATGGGGAATAGAGGCCACAATGACACCAGGCACCATCTTATATAAGTAATAATGGGGAATAGAGGCCACAATGACACCAGGCACCATCTTATATCAGTAAAAATGGGGAATAGAGGCCACAGTGACACCAGGCGCCATTTTATATCAGTAATAATGGGGAATAAAGGCCACAGTGACATCAGGCCCAATTTATATCAGTAATAATGGGGATAGAGGCCAACAGTGACACCAGGCGCCATACTTATATTAGTAATAATGGGGAATAGAGGCCACAATGACACCAGCGCCATCTTATATCAGTAAAATGGGGAATAAAGGCCACAGTGACACCCAGGCGCCATCTTATATCAGTAATAATGGGGAATAAAGGCCACAGTGACACCAGGCGCCATCTTATATCAGTAATAATGGGGAATAGAGGCCACAGTGACACCAGGCGCCATCTTATATCAGTAATAATGGGGAATAAAGGCCACAGTGACACCAGGCACCATCTTATATCAGTAATAATGGGGAATAGAGGCCACAGTGACACCAGGCGCCATTTTATATCAGTAATAATGGGGAATAAAGGCCACAGTGACATCAGGCGCAATCTTATATCAGTAATAATGGGGAATAGAGGCCAAAGTGACACCAGGCGCCATTTTATATCAGTAATAATGAGGAATAGAGGCCACAGTGACACCAGGCGCCATCTTATATCAGTAATAATGAGGAATAGAGGCCAAAGTGACACCAGGCGCCATCTTATATCAGTAATAATGGGGAATAAAGGCCACAGTGACACCAGGCGCCATCTTATATCAGTAATAATGGGGAATATAGGCCACAGTGACACCAGGCACCATCTTATATCAGTAATAATGGGGAATAGAGGCCACAGTGACACCAGGCGCTATCTTATATCAGTAATAATGGGGAATAAAGGCCACAGTGACACCAGGCGCCATCTTATATCAGTAATAATGGGGAATAAAGGCTACAGTGACACCAGGCACCATCTTATATCAGTAATAATGAGGAATAGAGGCCACAGTGACACCAGGTGCCATCTTATATCAGTAATAATGATGAATAAAGGCCACAGTGACACCAGGCACTTTCTTATATCAGTAATAATGGGGAATAAAGGCCACAGTGACACCAGGCACCATCTTATATCAGTAATAATGGGGAATAGAGGCCACAGTGACACCAGGCGCCATCTTATATCAGTAATAATGGAAAGTAGAGCTGAATAGTGATACCAGGCACCATCTTATGTCAGTACTTATGGGGAATAGAGCTGCCTAGTGACATCAAGCACCATCTTATATCAGTAGTAATGGGGAATAGAGCTAATAGTGACATCAGGCGCCATCTTATATCAGTAATAATGGGAGATAGAGCCACATAGTGATACTAGGCTCCATATGACACATAATGGATGAAAACTAGGGAAAGAACAGTAACAACCAATTAAATCTGTAATATCTATAGGGCCAGCTCCTATCACAAAATGGCTGCATGTTCTCTATCACAAAATGACTTGCTGTTCCCTGTTACAAAATGGCTGCATGTTTCTGTCACAGAGTATATACCTCCTACCTGTTTATATGGTCAAAGAGGGATACATATTGTTTATTGAGAGCAATATATACATTTTACCATTTATATCCGTATACTTCTCTGGTTTTCCTTCACAAATTAGCACAAAAATCATCTGAATATAGACATTTTTATAGATTAAACTGAAAGAAATTATTAAATAATTTACAAATTGTACCCATATATGCAGTTAGGAACTAGGGTGATACTTTTCTGGGACGATATAGTAATGTTACTGAGGCAACTTTATTTATTTAGACAAAAAGAGGGACATTGGGGTTAACAGCAGCTTTCTGTCATCAAATATCTGACTGAACACTGTTTCAGTATGTTTTGCCGCTCTGTCACAAACTAGCTGCCAACTACTTTTGACAAAATGGCTACATGTCCTCAGTCACAACATGGCTGTCTGTTTCCTGTCACAAAACAGCGCCATGTTCTGTCACAAAATGGCTGCCAGCTACCTGTCACACAATGGCTCAATGTTCTGTCACAAGATGGCTACCAGCTTCCTACCACAAGATGGCTGCATGTGCTTGGTCAGAAAATGGCTGTCAGCTACCTGTCACAAAATGGCTCCACATTCTGTCACAAAATGGCTTTACGTTCCAAGTCACAAAGTTACTGTTTCCTGTAATAAAATATCTAACTGAACCCTGCCACAGTCTGATTTAATGCTCCCTATCACAAAATTACTCCATGTTTTATCTCACAATGTGGCTATTTGCCCCCGTTATATAATATCTCACTGACAACCCTGCCACACAAAGACTTGCCTGTCACAAAATAGCTGCCAGTTTCCTGTCACAAAATGGCTGCATGTTCTGTCACAAAATGGCTGCATGTTCTGTCACAAAATGGCCCGTAGCTCCATTTTACAAAATGGCTGCATAATCTTTGTCAGGAAGTAGTTGCCTGTTTCCTGTCATAAAATATCTGACTGAACCCTGTCACAAAATGATTGCCAGCTCCTTGTCACAAGATGACTGCATATTGTCTTTAACAAAATGGCCAGCAGCTCTCTGTCACAAGATGGCCACCTGTTTCCAGTAATAAAATGTTTTATCTCACAAAATGGCGGCTTGCTCCGTCGTAAAATATCTGTTTGAAGCCCTGTCATAAAATGATTTGCTGCTCACTGTCTCCAAATTGCTCCACTTGTCACAAAATGGCCGCCAGCTACCTTTTTATAAAATGGCTCCATATTGTCCCAAAATGGCCACCAGCTACCTGTCACAAAAAGGCTCAACATTGTCACAAAATGGCTCCACATTACATCCCAAAATGGCTGCAAACTACCTGTCACAAAACGCCTCCACCTTAGGTCACAAAATGGCCACCAGCTACTTGTCACAAAATGACTCCCCGTTAGGTCCCATAATGGCCACCAGCTACCTGTCACAAAATGGCTCCACATTATATCACGAAATGGCCACCAGCTACCTGTCACAAAATGGCTCCACATTATATCACGAAATGGCCACCAGCTACCTGTCACAAAATGGATCCCCGTTATGTCCTATAACGGCCACCAGATACCTGTCACAAAATGGCTCCACATTATGTCACAAAATGTCCACCAGCAACCTGTCACAAAACGGCTCCACATTATGTCACAAAATGGCCACCAGCTACCTGTCACAAAACGCCTCATTACATCCCACACTGTCTGCCAGCTACCTATCACAAAACGCCTCCACATTATATCCCAATGGCTGCCAGCTACCTGTCACAAAACGCCTCCACATTATATCACAAAATGGCCGCCAGCTACCTGTCACAAAATGGCTCCACATTATTTCACAAAATGTCCGCCAGCTACCTGTCACAAAATGGCTCCACATTCTTTGTTACAAATTGGCTGCCTATTTCCTGTAATAAAATATGTGTCTGAAGCCCTGCCATAAAATGACTTGCTTCTCAATGTCACTGTCCACGCTCCCTGTCACAATATGGCTGCCAGCTCACTGTTGCCATGTGGCTGCATACTGTGCAGGAGGCCTTTGGTGTGGTGCAGACCTGCTGGGACTAGTAGTTCTCTTGTCCCATCTCTTACAGGCAAGCCTCTGCATTATCTGGTTACCAGCAGGCTCCTCCCTCATCTCCCTCATGTACTGGCCTCTCAGACTCCTCACTGACCCAGGTAACATAAGTAGGACAAAAATAATCATCCCTGGGTTCCTACATCAGCAGGCTGCTGCATCAGTGCAGGACAACCATGGTAGCAGGTATGGTTGTCCTGGAGGCTTCACTTACCGGCTATTGAGAAAGGACATCACATTCCAGTGGTGACCACAGACAGTGGCACAAGCAGCACAGTGTGGAAAATGGCCTCCAGCCCCTTCACCTATATATAGGCCCCAGCTCACACCCTGTATACAGACCCCTGCACACCTTATATACAGGCCTCAGATCACACCTTGTATACAGACCCCTTCACAACCTGTATACATGCCCCAGCTCACACCTTGTATACAGACCCCTGCACACCTTATATACAGGCCTCAGATCACACCTTGTATACAGGTCCCAGCTCGCACCCTGAATACAGACCCCTGCACAACCTGTATACAGACCCCTGCACACCTTATATACAGGCCCCGCTCACACCCTGTATACAGACCCCAGCTCACACCTTGTATACAGACCCCAGCTCACACCCTGTATACAGGCCCCAGCTCACACCTTGTATACAGACTCCAGCTCACACCTTGTATACAGGCCCCAGATCACACCTTGTATACAGACCCCCAGCTCACACCTTGTATACAGGCCCCAGCTCACACCTTGTATACAGACTCCAGCTCACACCTTGTATACAGGCCCCAGATCACACCTTGTATACAGACCCCCAGCTCACACCTGTATACAGGCCCCAGCTCACACCTTGTATACAGACCCCAGCTCACACCCTGTATACAGGCCCCAGCTCATACCTTGTATACAGACTCCAGCTCACACCTTGTATACAGGCCCCAGATCACACCTTGTATACAGACCCCAGCTCACACCCTGTATACAGGCCCCAGCTCATACCTTGTATACAGGCCCCAGATCACACCCTGTATACAGACCCCTGCACACCCCTTATATACAGACCCCAGCTCATACCTTGTATACAGGCCCCAGCTCACACCTTATATACAGACCCCTGCACATCCTATATACAGGCCCCAGCTCACACCTTGTATACAGGCCTCAGCTCACACCTTGTATACAGACCCCTGCACACCTTATATACAGGCCTCAGATCACATCCTGTATACAGACTCCAGCTCACCCCCTGAATACAGACCCCAACACACCCTGTATACAGATCCTAGCTCACCCCCTGTATACAGGCCCCAGCTCACACCTTGTATACAGACCCCTGCACCCCTTGTATATACAGACCCCAGCGCACCCTGTATACAGGCCCTAGCTCACATCCTGAATACAGACCCCTGCACACCTTGTATACAGACCCCAACTCACACCTGGTATACAGTCCCCAGCTCACACCCTTTATACAGACCCATGCACACCTTGAATAAAGACCCCAGCTCACACCTTGTATACAGGCCCCAGTTCACCCCCTGTATACAGACTCCAGTTCACACCTTGTATAAATACTCCAGACCACAACCAGCTGAATATTGGGGAACTTTGATAGAGGGATGATAATCAGATTGAAGGAAGATTTATTAGAGGTTTAAAAAATAGATGGGTGTATATTACAGGAGGGGTATTTATCTGTGGTTTATATTACAGGAGGGGTATTATCTGTGGTTTATATTACAGGGGGGTGGGGGGGGATTATCGTGGGTTTTTTTTAAAGGGGGTATTATCTGTGGTTTATATTACAGGGGGGTATTATCTGTGGTTTATATTACAGGAGGGGTATTATCTGTGGTTTATATTACAGGAGGGGTATTATCTGTGGTGTATATCAGAGTTGTATATGAGAGTTCTACCCCACACATGATGTCTCACTACCTTAGTGACATATTAGTAGGGAATCTGTGTAACAATATGGAATATTACCTAGACTTTCATTACCACTGCTGCCCCATTTCCCACCGTATTTGGCCGAAAGCCCCGGTGCTGTTCCCTGGTTACCGCATAATCCTCATCTTATCCTTTCTCTACCATCCTCATACGTTGCTGCCCCGGTCATAGATACAAGAGATTGCTACTCACCACCCTTGGCCCCCTGCCCCCACCCCCCATGAGGTGGCCCCCCATTGCTTGTATGAGACCCTTGCCTCCCAATTTGGGGTATATGATTTTCCATAAATAAGTATAGTCATTTTACTGTATACTCTATCCTGAACAATTTCTTAAGACTTTGTATTCCCAATATATGAATGATGGAATTTCACCTTTTTTCCTATGGGTGTAATAAAAAGGGTATTGAATCTAGGGCGATACTCAACCAGAAAGGGGGAAGCTTTTTTTGTGCCCTGGATACAATACATAGAGATTTAGATGTTATGCGTGACCCAGAAGGTAAAGGGTTAAAAAGTTGTGGGAAATTTTCAGGCTGCAAGATGCCTTAATTATGATTCCAGGATGCAAATTATAGAGGAGGGAAATTTTAGAATTACTATGGTAACCTTGTGGTTCCAGTAGGGATCCCCCTTGTGAAGGGATTGACCTTATGCTCCTCTTTTTCTTTAATTCCAGCGACTTTGGTGTTCTTTGCATATATCAATCGTCTGAGTATTCCGTAATCTGGAATCTGATCCCTCTTAAATTCCAGATTCCGTGCATGAAGTGTTCTGATCTCAATCAAATATTACAAAATGGAGACAAATATAAAAGTTTTTTTTTAAAAAAATGTAAACTTAAATAATTAAATTTCAGATTGAGGCCTGGTTCAGGCAGTAAGTTGCATTATTTAACTAGATTCAACTACAGTAAATTGACCGACTTGCTTTAGGAAAGGGATCAAGTAGGCCCCACTTAGAAACGGAATACCCTGCTTTTTTTACGATTTGAACACCACGGGCCTTATGTATGAAAACCGTCTAGCAGTAAGACTGTCTTTGTTGCCCATAGCAACGGATTAGAAAAACGTATTCAAAAGCGATCAGTAAAAAACATCCAACACAAGGGCATTTTTTGGATTTTTTGGGGTACAGCAGATATACCCCTATATTTTAAATAAAAGGGGCCCCTGCGTCAAACGGGTCAAAACGACATGAAAATTTTTTAAAAAGGAGCCCAAAACAAACACGCGTAAACACACATCGGCGATCACTTCGAAAACGATGCGTGTTTTACATTTAAAGCAATAAAACCCGCACTTGTAAAATGGTGTTTTTAGTCCCTTTAGGGATGAAACAGGATTTTAAACACCACCTAAAAGTATCCAAAAAACATCCCCTAACTGTGACAAGAATAGTGCCCTCATAACATTAAAACCCACAGTGCCTCCATAATAGTAGCATCCATAATGCCCCCATGACCGTGACTTCCACAGTGCACCCTATAACAGTGAAAGCCACAGTGCTCCCCATTACAGTGACAGCCACAGTGCCCCCATAACAGTGACCTCCACAGTGCCCCATAACAGTGACATCCACAGTGCCCCCATAACAGTGACAGCCACAGTGCCCCCATAACGTGACCTCCCCGTCCCATAACATGAACCCCAGTGCCCCCATAACGTGACTCCACAGGCCCCCAAACAGTGCAACAAGGCCCCATAAAGTGAAACACATTGCCCCTAAAAGGCACCCCAGGCTTATTGGGGGCAATTTCCCCCCAAAACCCCTTGGCCCAAAACAGGGGGCCCCATCCGCCGGCCCTCTAAAAGCTACCCGTTGCCCTAAAAGGACATTTTTACCCCCCCCCCCCACCCCGGGGGGGAAAGACAACCAAGTTTCTCTATAAAGTAATTTTCCTTGAAAACCTTTTCGGCCCCCAATTGGCCCCCTCCCTAATTAGGACCAAAAAGGCCCTTTTAAAAGGCTTAACATGCCCCCAAAGTGACCCCACATGCCCCCCCAACGTGACATCCACAGGGCCCCCCCATAACAGTGAAAATCCCAAATGCCCCCATAACAGTGACACCACATGCCCCATAAAAGTGACACCCAAGTCCCCTATAAGTGACATCCCCCTGCCCAATGGGCCCCTGTCAATTTCAAAGTGCCCCATAAGTGTCACAGTGCACCCAAACAAGACCCCACAGTGCCCCATATTGTGAATCCATGTCAAACCATTAATCCCACAGTGCCCCCATAAAGTGAACCACGTGCCCCCATAAATGACCCACAGTGCCCCATAACAGTGAATCCACATTTCCCCCCTAACAGGACATCCAAGTGCCCCCATAACGTGACTCCACAATGCCCCATACATGAATCCAGGCCCCAAACAGACATCCACAGCCCCCCAAAAAGTGACATCCCAAATGCCCCCCATAACAGTGACATCCACGTGCCCCCATAACAGTGACACCACGTGCCCCCTAAAAGGTGACACCACAGTGCCCCCATAACAGTGATTTCCACAGTGCCCCCATAACATGACATCAAGTGCCCCCATAACAGTGACCCACAGTGCTCCCATAAAAATGTTCACTGCCCCCAAAAAGGACATCCCCAAATCCCCCATAATTATCCACATGCCCCCCAAACAAGATATCCCCAAGGCCCCCCCAAAAGGGGGCAAAAAAAAAGGGGGCCCCATTACTAATACAGGCCCCATAACGGGAATCCTTTTTTCCCCCATAAAAGAACCACATATAACAGGGGCCCTCCCCAAGTCCCCCCTAAAAAATGCACCAAGTGCCCCTAAAGTGGAATCCAAGTCTCCCCAAAAAAAAAAACCAATGCCCCCCCAAAAAATTGACCCTCCCCCCAAGTGCCCCCATAACGTGACATAAAAAAAATGGCCCCCAAACAGAAATCCCAGTCCCCTAAAAGCCCAAGTCCCCCCCAAATACCTAATGTATCAGGATATCCCCCATTTTCCCCCCTAACAGTGCCTCCCCAGGCCCCTCGTGAATCCAAGTTTCCCCCAAAACAAGCATTTTACAGGGCCCCCATAAAGTGTATCCACGGCCCCCCCCCCCAAAAAAAAAAAGGCCCCCATAAAGTGACGCCAAGGCCCCATCATGACACCCCCTTTCCCCCCCAACATGCTCCCCCAAGGTGTTAATAGGCAGCCACGTGCCCCCATAACAGGGTTGAATCCCCCAATGAAAAAGGTGCACCACTGTTTACTCTTCAAATGATCAAAATAAAAAAAATGAGTGAGACCCGGGTATTATCCTGTGTGATTAAACAGAGCGATCTGACGCATTCCGACGACGGAATCTTTGTTTATTTACCATCCGAGTGACAGAACGCCAGCGAGGATATTACACGCCGCCATTGTTTCAATTCAACGTCAAATTACCGGTGACCATGCAACCAAATGTCAAAATAGCGCAATCTACAAGTCGTTTGTTTCATTTTCTGACAAAGTCAATCCCGGAAGGCAAAAAAAAAAAAAAAGAAGCAAAATTGTTATTTTACCTAAGAGGACGTAATTCAAAGATCTTTTGTAGCAATAATTTTTTTTTTGTCTTTTTTTAACTCAAATCAGTCTGTGGCGATAAAAAAAAAAAGAGAGAAAATACTTTTGTTTCTCACAATAAAGCCTGGAAATTAGCATTGAAATCGTCCCTATGTATTTCCTCCGTGAATGAAGCCCTTAATGTTTACTTACCCGTAATTACTGATTCTTTTATATAATTTTGGTTTATTGTCATGGAAACTCTGCCACAATTTCCTACTCTTGTTAATTGCGTAGTTCAGTGGCTTAATCACCAGCTTTTCACTTTGGGCTCTGTGTCCTGCTACCTAAGTGCTTGCATTTTAGCAAAGGGACAAGCTATTTGACTAAAGGGCCGACGATTGATAGAAGTTTAGTTATCAAACGACCACTAACCCCTTCAACTCCCTGAAAAAAAAAAAAAAAAGACCCCTCCGGCTCAAGACAAGTGGAAAATTGCAGGTGACTTGAGAAAAGGAAAAAAAAAGGCCTCTGTTCATTGTGGTTGTATGGGCTGTCAATCACCTGGGTCACCGTGCCCTCTAACATTTTGTTTTTCAAGAAAAAAGAATGGAGGTTAATGGAGATTTCCGGCTCATGATCAATTTATGCGGCTGGTGCTCATTCCGATCTCATTCAGATGGTCAGATTTTTTAAATCATATGAATTCATTTTTTTAGATTAAGGTTATGTTCACACAACGTATTTTCACGCTTATGTTGGGGCGTAAATAGCCCCCAAAACAAGCTTCAGACAATGTTCTAAACACCTCTCATTGGTTCCAATGTAAAATACGTGCCGTCATCCACAAGCGTATTAGCAGCGACTACTTCAGGACAATTTTTTTTCTTGAGTAAAATTTAAGTGCCTTGTCAATTCTTAGGCTATGTTAACACGGCAATGACGTATTTCAGCCCGTAATTCGCGCCGCACTGCACTCAAATACGGGCGAGATACGTCCCGGTCATTACGGTAATCCACAGTTCTCATAGAGAACTATGGATTCCGCCTCCTCTCCCCGCTCGCACAATACGGTGAGCGGGGAGAGAAGTGACATGTCAATTATTCATGGCGGTATATGCGGCATGAATAACGAATGTCTATGGGGCCGGCGGGCTGCCGGCCCCCCGCTCCGGAGCACACGGCGTAATTGCGGGCGATATACTTCCCGCAATTACACCGTGTGAACATAGCCTTGTAGTGTTTACGCAAGTAAAATTCCCATAGAAAAAATGGTGGAGAGGATTTTTGGCGCGTAGACGCCTCAAAAAGTGCTTCACACTTTTGAATATACTCTTCACAATACGTCTCTAATCAAGCGTTTTTTTAAGCAAATTTTGAAGAGTAAATTTACTCTTCAAAAAATGTTGTGTAAACATGTCCTAAAATACATTTAATCTTTACGAGTATCTAATAAAAAAAAAAAACCCCCCCATTATTTTGTCACCCACGGATAATTTCAAGAACATTTCCAGTTCCCATTTAACTGGATTCATGATAGACATAAAAATTCTAGGACTTCTTGGTACATAGCCTTGAATGGAATATTTAATCATTAATGTTTCCCTGTGTCTTTTAATTCTAGTTCTCGTGGCAAGTTTGGGGGCCACTCGTTCCGATGATACTTCTGGGCAATATAAAAACAGAAAAATGAGTTATTTTTAGCTTAGTCTGGTAGTTTTAGTGTTTTATAGTCATATCCCTAAAAGTTAGTCGGGCAAAGAAGGGTGGTTAATGCTGCTATCTGAGTATTTAGGGCAGTTCACAAATGTGTGGGGGTTAATGTCTTCTTCTCTGGTGTTCTAGGGCAGAGAAGGGTTTAGTACTAACATCCTTGGTGGTCCAGGACAGCGAGTGGGTTAATGTCTTCTTCTCTGGTGTTCTATAGAGGCCACGCAGAGAAGGGTTCTTGTTAAACTAACATCATTGGTGGTCCAGGGAACACTAGCGAGTGAGCGTTAATGTCTTCTTCTCTTGTTGTGGTCTTTGAGCACAGAGAAGGGCCAGTTCGTACTAAAGTCTCCTGGGGTGGTCCAGGACAGTGAGTGGGTTAATGCTCGTCTGACATGGTTTTCAATGGTAGAATCGGAAGAGAAACTGAAGAGTGAATTTTACTTGTCATCTAGACATACCCTTAGAATACATAGTTTCTCAGTTGTTCAGCAGAGTGTTTCATCTGCACCCTGGCTGATCTCCAAGGGGAGAGCTCTAGTAGTTGGGGGGACTTTCTAAGACTAAGGGTATGTTCACATGGCATATTTGAACTGACCAATGAGGAGTATTTCCGGCACGTTTTGCACTGATAGTGACCGCACCCACTTAATTTTACACAGCAACGAAATATATTTACATATTCTAGCACTCACTGAGTGATGTGCAAAATCATCGTCGCTGTTCAGATTGTATTTCTCAGAGTGCGTAAATTCTCGCACTCCCGGCCACTTCTCTTCCAGGCGATTACTGCGCCAACGATATTACACAGGGGTAGGGGCAGGTCAAGAGAAAGAGAAAGAGAGAAGAAGATGAAGAAGTAGAAGAAAAGATGGAGGACAGAGCAGAAGAAGAAAGAAAAGCGGAAGAGAGGAACAGTAACTTTCTCTCAGAGGCATTGCTTGCATGGTTTTTATACTTTCAACCAAGTATACGAATGAGTTTTTGTGGGATGCAACTTTATGCGCATCCCTGTTAATGCTATGTGAACATTCCATCAAGGATTAATCTAACTATTATGCTAAGGATAGCCAGAATTTTTTTTCTCTTAATTATGCCTATTATATCTTCCCATTAATTCATTATTTGCTTATCGTTAGTGAAGGGCACCATGATCAACATATTATGGTTGGCTAGTATTTGATTGGACATTATCTGCTTAATTCATTGCAAATTTCACATTGGACATCTTCCTATACAGATTTTTGGAAATATAACACAGTGCTGTATCTTGCACATGTAGCAAAAAAAAAGCCAATGACACTAATGAAATAAACAATAAATACTAAATCTTCAGTCTAAAATTTACGACGCTCTAACTTTACAAATTTTGAAATAATGAAAAAGGCAACTACTATCTGAACTACTAAACTTAAGATTTATAAATTTTTATTTTTTTCAAATAAATTATTATTTTTATTTATTAATCACTGCGTTTGATCTCATCATAGGGCCGAGATAATGTTTAAACGTATTATTTAATTTTTGCGAAATTTTCTTTGTCTGTCTTTTTTTTTAAAAATTTTACATGAAGTTTCTTTGTTTAAATTTTTATTTCAATTTGATGTGATTTTAATTATTCATATTAATATTTTTCTGATTTGATTAATTATTGTATTTATTTTTTTTCTTTCTAATTTTATTAACATTAGTCGTTTACTGGCTTTTTTCTTTTTATAGTCAAAACACATAGACTATATACTTTAACGACTGAAAACCCACAATACTATAAAAAAATAACTCACATCACAAACCCCATCATGGATAAATCTTATTTTATAACAATTATTGGGCCCACCATATATGGAAAGTGTTAGGTCTCACAAAAAACTCACTTTTTTGCACTCTTAGTAAACTCATGGGCAACCAAAGTGAGTTTTAAAGGACCTAAACAGTTTTCATTACTGTGGCCCTATTGTTTCTGGTCTTTCTTTTTACAGTTCAAAAACATAGACCAATATACTTTAATGATAAAAATCCACAATCTTTAAACACTAATCCCAAAACCCTAATGGATAAATATCTTTGTTAATTTGTAGACTTATACTCTTTCAGTCATGCGAATTATAGACACTGAGGGAAGATATAAAAATTTTAATCAACAATAAAGTTTATTGAAACTTACATCCAAAGTTTGCAAAATAGCAAAGATATAAAAACTTTTAATTGTAAGTGCAACTATAGGTGGCCCTCCATATTTAAAAAAGATGGTGGCCCTTTTTTTAATTAAAACATTACACCAGAAGATTATAACCTTACAATTGTTTGACCCAGGGCCAAAGAAACCGGTAGAGACTACAAACTCCGAGGAGAGTGGAACCCAATGTTTATTCATTAAGATAAAATTTCTATAGTGCATACAAGTGGCCAAGTCTTCAAAACTCGATAAAGCCTTCAAGAAAATTCCTTGATCATGACGTAGCTGTTGTTAGTTAGAAGTTGCTATAAAGGCGCAAGCACTAGACCCCCTTCCATAATAAAAACTTGGCTGTCAGTCTGGACAAGTCTGTGAAAAGATGAATTGTTTAAGGTCAGACACAAACAAAATCGAAATAAAAAAGCCCTGGAGATGAGAGGTTTGGAGGACAGACGAAAGGCGGGAGTTGGATAGCGTTAGGGGGAAAACAGTAAGCGTAGCAAGCGTTAATATTAAAGAACCAGGAGGACTGAAGACTGCTCGTCTAAGACTCTTTTTAACCGTCACCTCCATGCCGATTGTTCGGAAGGCCGCTATTGTCTTAATTAGCCATCTCTGCCACTAGGATGTAGACCTTTCCTTCACCAAATATACACAGAATAACTAGTGGAGAAGCCACCCAGCCTAGAAACATGTTACAAGAAACCCAAGGGAACGCTAAGGCCTCTCATGTTCCGGATAGGCATGAGAAAACCAGTGTTGCCTTAGGAAAATAAAAAGGATTAGCAAAATGTATACAGTCCAAATAACAATGGAATTCAGAGCATAAAATAAATGAATTCCTGTTCAAATATGCATGTAATTTACCAAGCAAATGGAGTGTTGATGACTGTCGCTAGCTAGTAATTTAGTTAGATGATTTATTTGGATAAATTACTGTTTTCAAGCTGCCTTCGCTCTCTTTTTTTACTACATTTTTGAAGGGAAAGCAGCCAGGGTTCCCTACCTTCGGGTAATTTATGTTGATCTGTTTTCTTTTGAACTTGACAATACAACTCTTTTTTTTTTTCTGGTAGTATTTTTGTTTACGTGCGCCTAAGAGTTTGTGAAAAGCGCCAAGAAAAGAGTTAAATAAAAATACAAAATAAAACCCCTTAAAAATACTTCCATAATAATAACATTAGTACCATGTGTAATAAAAATTATTAAAAAAATCAGGAGAATTTGTAATTCACTTAACTTAACCCCCCCCTCACTCGTAAAACAACAATTGGTTTATTACTTTTGTTCCTAAAAATTATTAATAATCTCCTCCCTTGGTGGTTATAGATTAAGTGATAAAATTCTGTAATTACATAGATACATACAAGTACAAGTAATTCTGCTAATACCTACATCTTAGTGTCCAGGATACAAAATATTAGAAAATTATAATGAAACTAAAAATGTTCCTAATAAAAATGTTTTTAACCTAGTCTGCTGGATTTTACTATCTAATCGCCGATATTATTTAATATTTGTTTTTTATTAATTATAATTTTTTTCTTCATTTCACTCCATATTCTTTTCCCATAAAAAAAGGAAATTAACATGCCTCACAAAATCTAACCTTTTAATCCACTTTATTTAAAAAAATAAATTTTTAAATTCAATCTGGAGGACTTATTACGAGCTACTGAATGGATTTAAATATGAATCCTTATGTGGAACAAAGTGTTTCAAAATTAATGTATTAGGTCGGGTATTCGTCTTCCTGCCAAATCAGAATTCCTATAGCCTATTGCTGTAGAATAGGAAATATAGGTCGGGGTCCTTAGTAAGAGACCCGTAAGCACACAATTTTAAACTGCCATAATTTGAGTACAATTTTGGAGTTGATAAGTGTATATTTGCTCTTCAGGAACAAATAGATTTCTGTCCTTTACCTGTTCTTAGTTTTTATAAGGCTTCCAGTGAGGCTCGGACAAGCCCACAGGGTAGTTGGGGAAATCTTCAATGGGCCTCTGGGCATGGTGGGGGAGATGGTGGGCCCCTTTCAGGGAGAAATGGAGAGAAAAAGAGGTGTAAAGGAAGTGTCAAAGTGCAAGAGTCATTGGGTAAGTCTTCGTATACAGTAGTTCTAGAATGGGCCAAGAAGTTAATTTAAACTGGTAGGGCTCCATAGAATCCTAAAGTGAACAATACACTGGTGGGTCAAAAGAGTTAAACATCATCTTTGACTCGTGTCGCACACTGACAATCAACCCTCCACTGGTGGGCTCCAATAATCAACTCCACTGGAGGACCCAAAGAATCAACTCCAATGCTGGGTCCCAAGAGTTAACTCAACTGGTGGCCCCCAAGAATGAACACCACTGGTGAGCCCCAAGAGCTAACTTAACTGATGGATCAGGAAACCAGGATTCGACACTGTTTAGTATGGATGGATCCACAATATGTCACCAATTGACCAACCCATATCGTACCTCTGTAAGTTCCATTGGATGCCATATTGTGGAGACATTCTTACCTAGACAACCAATGTGAGCTGCCAACTGTGTGTCTTTTTGCATTTGATTCTATCCTACAGATGGTGTTACTAGAATAAAATATTTATATAGTGAGTTGCTATATTCTATAGGGGCACACAAAGTGTGAATGGTTTCATGACACAGACTATATGTGGCCATGACCTATAGCCAGAAGATTGAAAAAAAAGTGTAAAATAATTGGGACTAGAACATTTATCCAGGATTTCTTTTTACATTTCTGGGTTATTTGAGTATTAATTCTAGAGTATTAGAATATTGTAGCTAGTAGACTCGTTTTGGTTGCTCTATGCTTAGTATAACATTTCCCCCTCTACTAGGCAAATTCTTAATCCCTTTACGAAGAAGATTTATGATTAATACGTCATTGCTCTACTCATGGGCAACTTCAAACAGACCACCAGTATTTTCCTTTGAAAGTCTAGCCGTATTCTCCCAAGTTGTATCCAAAGCCTAATCACTTTGGGTGGTTAACAAACCCCAGGAGCTATCAATCAAACAAGCTTCCAGTGGTGTTGACATCAGGGAGGAGACAACAGTCACTGTATCAGTCGTCGGAACGTGTGAGTTCAGAACAGTGTCAAGCTGTGAGGTTTGTGTGAGTAATTTAATGAGAAATTTTTTCCTCCTATAGTTATATATGACTCTCGGGGGAACCCAACCTCCTTGTAGGATCTTATTGGAAGCCATACTGGGTCTTTCCCTACAGAGGTCCATCTGCTATCTGTCTCGTGGACACCTGTCAACAAGATGACCTCTTTTTTTACGTATTTGATCACCGTCCATATTAGCTCACTTTCTCACTGTCTCTGAGGCCTGGGGTGGCTTTGTGTAGTCAACGCTCTATGGACAATACAAAGGTTATCTACGATGATCGACAGTGGCAGGACGATAACAAGAGATTAAAGTATTTAGAACCATATTTTGTCATCCGAAGCTCCCATGACTTTTTCTCGTAATGGGCTTATTGACCTCAAGTCAAATTTATTGATGGATATAGAACCAAATATAAGAGTTTTTTTTCATGGGTTTTAAAAACTTGTCTAGAGTGACCTAGATAATTAAAAAATGGTAGGTCATCTAGGTGGTGCTGGCCTGGAACGCGATGAGTTATACATTTTTTTCATTTCAGGACGGAGGGTAGCAGGAGCCAAGTTTTTAAAACTCACAGAAAACTACTTTAAGTTCTCAAATTTGTCTTAGATAACACTGGTCTATTTAAGACCCAATTCACACTCTACGGCGCCTCTTTGTCAGTGGTATTCGTCAGGATCCATTGTTGAAAATTCTATCGTAACAGATACCACAGTGGGGTCTTGAAGGGACCATAAGAATCTATTGAACCAATAGAGTGTTTTTGGGCTACGTTTGCTCTATTTTTTTTTACTTTAAACACTCAATGAGCAAACATCAAATTGTGTGAGTGGACCTAGTTCTTGTGTCCGGTTACCTAAAATGCAAAGAGATGACTGTTTTACAGGATTCCCTGACAGCTACATATCAACTGGACTTGGGTATTATATTTGTAGATGTGCATAGAGGCCAATGCTACTTACATCCAGCCCATGGCTTCTAGGTATACAACCGATCTTTGGAGAGATCAAAAGAGCTATCTTGGATGCGTCATTTTTCCGAATTGAAAATCTTCGGATTTTTCTTTTTCATTTTGTGTGTCATATTCGGCATCTATAGATCCCTGATGTGACTATTGTGGTAATAGGTGGACTAAAATTTTTAGAAAATATATTTATGCGTCTCCTGACAGATACCACCAATGGTGGTCATAATTGTGATCTGAATGGGATCCAATAGATTATCAGCATGGCTCCTGGTGCCTATCTTTGGAGGGATCAAAAGAGTTATCTTGATGGCATTTGCCATATCCTTACAACAACGTTTGGATACTCTTATTAGTGGTGTGTCTTATTTGGTACCTATAGACCCCTGATGGTGTTGGCAATGATCTTCGGTTGTAGATAGCTAACTTTTTTTAGAATAATAATTGTTTATGGTACTCCCTGACAGCATATCACCTATAAGTGTGGTCCTAATTGTGATCCTGAAAGGGTATCCAAATATAGGATTACAGCATGGCTCCTGGATGCCTATATTTTGGAAGGGATCAAAAAGTGTTATACTTGTGGCACCATTGGCACATTACAACAACTCTTCGGATCTCTTCATTATTGGGTGTCTTATTCGGTACCTATAGACCCTCGATTGGTGTATGGCAATCGATTTCGGTTGTAAGTGAGCTAAACTTCTTTAGATATATATTTTATGTGGTTCTATTGACAGTTACCACTCCAATGAGTGGTTCATTGTGATCTGGAATGGGATACCCAAATAGATTACTAGCCGGGTTCCTGGTGCCTATCTTTGGAGGGATCAAAAGAGTTATCTTGATGGCCTTTGCCACGTCACAACAACTCTTTGGATCTCTTCGTTATTGGGTGTCTTATTCAGTATCTTTAGACTCATGATGTGTGGCTGATTTTGGTTTTTTGTTGTCACTTGGCTCTAACTTTTTAGAATATAATTTATGTGGTATCCTGACGATTCTCCACATGTAGTATGAACATAAAATGATGTAGAACGGTGGCCCTGATAGATTACAGCATGGTTTCCTAAGGGTTTGCCCTATCTTTGGAGGGATCAAAAGAGTTATCTTGATAGCTATTGCCACATCACAACAACTCTTCGGTTCTTCATTATTGGGTGTCTTACTCATTACCTATAGACCCATGATGGTGCTAACAATGGCCTTCAGTTGTACATGGCTAACTTTTAAGAAAATACACATATGTGTAACCAAAAAAAAATTATTTTCATTGTCAAATCTGATTTACCCCCAATAACAAAATGAGTTTGTCCCAATTCTCTTTCAAATAAGTTTAGAAGTTGTCTCCAAGTCGGGAAGGATTATACTTTGCAATTTAGATTGCGCTAAGTCAATATGCATACATTGTATACATTTAGACGCGGTAATTTTCAAAACAGGTTCATTTTAAGGTTCGTACTGTGTTATTGGTCCTCTGAATTATATCATGGACTATTACTCGCAGAATAGTCTAGAATTTTTGCACTTTTGGAGAATAGTAGGGTCTGTGATCCATGGTCAGCCTCTTTACAGAGGACACAACAGGTCCGTACAGTTTATTAAGTGGTGTTTATTATCTAAAAATTAGCCCCTTTGTTTGCACTTCCTAACATGTTTTCTTGTGGTAGTGACTGATGTGTTTATCACAATTACTTTGACTAAATAGACGAAGGAACCATTGATAGTTAAAATTGCCCCAACTCACAAAAAATATACTTTGAATCGTTAAACAATGTTTCCTGCATGAGCATTGTTTTGTTGTGGGTTAATGCTTTTTTTATTTTTTTTTTTTATTTTTTTTTTTAAACATATCTTTGTTTTTTTTTATTTCAATTTTTTACATTTTTTTTAGACCTGGTTCACATATGCATAAGAGCTTCCATTCCAAACCTCCATCACATGTTCTATTAGGTATCTGTGCTATATTTTACATATAAATCTCGGACATTGTGGAAATCCGACGGACCCATTAAAGTTAATAGGATCCCTTGCGCGCCGTGGGTGTCTCCCCTCACGCAATCTCCGCTCCTCACAGGACTTCTTCTTGCCTCTCCCCTGTCAACTCTCACACTTCCATCTCTAAGGCCTATGTTACAAACTGCACTCGGACAAAAAACGCCTGTAAGCGGCCGTTTTTTCTCCGATGCTAGGAGCGTGGTATTTTGTCACCAAACGCTATACGTGGCACAAGAAAACTGCAGGGCTCGCTTCTTCGTTTTACTTGAGTCGGCCAATACAATTGTATTGTCATGGGGTAAGACGGCAAGCAATACGTGGTAGCGCGCGATTTATTATTCGCCGTACGGAAGATCAGTGCCAGAGAAAAGACGACGCTGTGTCAGACAGCAGCATCGTCTTTACTTAAGTGCGGCCTATGGATGGCGGGTTTAAGCATGGAACAATCGATCGTGCTTCTTCAGGCGCTTTTATTAAAAAACGAAATGCTTGCCGAAAGCTATGATCGTTTTCTTGTGCAGTGTTAGACTAGTCTAAGACTTCTCTCCGTGCATTCCTCCCACACTCTGGACTCACTGCCCGCCAACTCATCACCCCACACACAAGAGACCTCATCCCACCTTTCCATAGCCTCAATAGAACTGAAAACCCCTTCTCTTTTAAGGAGCTTATCACAACAAATAACCACCGCTGTCACTACACCTCCACTCAAACAGGTCCCCGACCCTCTCTCTCTGTCTTCTTCCCACACTCTTCCGTGTACCGTGTGTAAGCCGTACAGGAATGGGACCTATCTCCCTTCTGTACCAGTTGTTAGTTAGATTAATTTGTTCAACTTTGTACTTGTTTGACCACTGTATAGTATGGAAACCGAATAGTACAGCGCTCTGGACCAAAATAGGAGCGCTCTAAAATATCTAATTAATAACTTAATAAACTGTTCCATGTGTTCATTTTAACCTCTGCGCTGGAGGTTCTGTACTGTACCTCCGACACAGATGTGAACCAGGCCTTAGTTTTGGACAACTATTAATCAAAAGGAGTGGAGAGAACTGACCCGCAGCTAAATAACAACAAATTTTGGGTAAAATTCACACCTAAATTGCAACCACAACACATATTGTTGTTAAAACAATTCCAAAATTGTCAAAATAGTAGAAAATTGTCATCGTCACGAGAGGAATCAATTGCAATGGGCACCATTTTAGATTTGCTTAGAATTTGCACCAAAATATCATGCTCCGACATGGGAAGGATGACTGCACCGGAGCGGAGTTGTTTTTGAAAAAAATAATGCATAAAATTGAACATAGTTAGATGTCCCCGTGTCATTCCTGTCGAATCATATGGGAAGCATTTGCATTGGCTCAGAGATCTGATGGTAAATGCCTGCTTCCCATGCAGTCCTGCTTATCTACGGAACATAAATTTGTAGTTTTATATTGGTCGATCAGACGTGACTATGAGCCTCAGCTGGGGCTTGTATTTTCTCTGGAAAATAGACTGGTATATTGTTTCTATCAAATTCCATATGTGCTTCATATACATCCAAACTGATACATGCAGAAGGGGACATTGTATTGGGATTCGGAAAGGTGCTCAGAGTTCGGCTGATCTAGAACAAAAACAAAGCTCAGAGCAGCACAGAGTATTTCAGCAGATTGCTTCTGTTATGTGGAAACATGTTTTGGAATTTTTTATGTTTTTAGGTTCTGGTGATTGGAGGCAACTAAAGAATGACTCCAGAGACAGCACCAAAGAGAAGTCAACTGCTACACCCCATTTTTACAGGACATTAGATTTATGCAGCTACCAGTTCTTTGGGTGCAAAGCAACTATTGGATATCTCATCCTTTATTGTATTACTCTTTTGCAAAGTTAACTTTTTCCAATATGATTTAAAATGCATGATATCCAACATGAAGTCTCAAGGGGATGGTAGTAATGGACTAGGGGCCAAACACCTTCCCCAAATTGGAAAGTGTAAGAGATGTAAATATAAAGGTGTTTTTCCCACCATGCACTTTGATGGTATATTGATAGGCTTGCCATAAGTCGTGATAACTGCACCTGGGGACCTGCACTATACGGTAGTGAGCACCTTCTCTAAAGTGTTGGACCTTAGAATGTAAATGGGCCGGTCAGCATGCAAAACACGATACTCACCATTTTTTTCTATGGGGTTATGAGTTACAGCCAAATATTCCACATCCACTGTCTTGTACTCCAGGGATAAACTTTAAATTCTAGAGCTGAAATAGAGTACACAGCGCTGCCCCTGTACTGGGAAACTCCCATCATAGAACAGAAATGGAGTAGAGAGAACACAGCGGCTCCCCTGTAACTGGGAAACTCCCATAAGTAAACAAGAAACTATGGACGAACACAGAGCTCCCCTGTATGGGAACTCCCCATAGAAACAGAATGCGAGAAAACCACAGTGCTCCCCTGTATGGGAACCCCACATAGAACAGAATGAGACGCAAACAACAGCGCTCCTGTATGGGAACTCCCAAAGTACAGAATGGAGAACACAGAGCTCCCCTGAACTCAGGTACTCACCTACAGAATCCTACGAATGGTAGGAACACTAGCGGTCCCTGTTCTGGGTAACTCCCGCAATAGAACTGAATGGAGGAACACAGCGCTCCCTGTACTGGGAAAAGTCCCATAGAACAGAATGTGAAACACAGCGCTCCCTTGTACTAGCGGATAACTCCCACTAAAAACACACACATGGTTAAGAAGACACAAGTGCTCACCTGTCCGGAGAACATCCCATTTAGAAAAGAATGGACCAGAACACAGCGCTCCCCCTGTACTGGGAATTCCATAGTACTGAATGGGGAAAACCAACATGCGCTCCCAATTGTAATGAGGAACTTACATCCAGAACCAGATATGGAGAACACAGCTACTTCACCTGTACTGGAATGCCATTAGAACATGAATGGAAAGAACAAAGCGCTCCCCTGTACTTGGGAAAACTCCCATAGAACAGAAATGCGAGAAACACTGCGCTGCACTGTTACTGGGAAAACTCCCTTAGAGGAGAATGGAGAACACCAGCGCACTCCCCTGTAACTAGGGAACTCCCATAGATTTGAATGGAGAACACAGCGCTCCCCTGTACTGGGAAACTTCCCACTAAGAACAGAATGGGAGAACACAAGGCTCACTGTACTTGGAAACTCCTCATAGAACACGAATGAGAGAACGCACAGATGATTCCACTGTTACTCGGGAATCCCTATATAATTGAATGGAGAACACAGCGCTCCCTTTACTGGGAACTACCCATAGTATAACAGAATGGATAACACGGCGCCTCCACCTTGTATGGGAACTTCCATAGAACCGAAATGAGTAAGGAACACAGCCTTCCACTGTACTGGGAACTCCCATAGTACAGAAATGGATAAACACAAGCACTCCCTGTATACACCTGGGAAAACCTGCTACACTAGAAACAGAATGGATAGAACAAAGAGCTCCCTGTTACTGGGGAAACTCACCATAGCAAAGACATGGAGATCACAGCGCTCCTGTACTGGGAAACTCCCACTAGAGGAGAATGGAGAACTACAGCAGGCTCCCATGTAACTCGGGAAACTCCCAATTACGAACAAACATGGAGAACACATTCGCTACCCCATGTACCCGGGAACATCACCATAGATATAGCCAAATATGTTTTAAAGGTAATAAGTACCTGAATTGTGCAATAGAGTTCCCTTTATTACTTCACATTCTCTGAATAGTTTGTATGCTCAGTATGATGCGAAGTTTAGCGTCTTACTTAGCAACTTGGGTTGTTGTATAAGACGGAATTCTCACGCTCGCACCAACAGGCAAAGTCAATTCTTTTCGGAAAAGAATGGGTTAACTCGATGGAAAGAATGTCTTGCATGACAGCGTTATGAAATATGGCAGTATATACAGCTCTATGAAGACCCCCCCTCTCCTCAGGTACAAGCAGAGAGAAGGTATCCCTGTGTGCTGGCGAAGGGGTTCGTATGGAAGATGAGATTTTCAAACCTAGTCACGTTATACTTCTGTTTCAAGGATTCTTTTTTTTCTCCCTGGATCTGGCCCAGTGGGACCGGCCAGAGCTTTGGTTGGCTCACCGGAAAGACGGAATGATTTAGCATCATTCACAGGCATGTGATCAGATTAGAGACTCAATCTCCATGTTTATTGGGAGTTAATAAAAAATCCCTGTTCTTTTATTAATCCAGGGGGGTTATTTACTGCAGTCTAATGGCTGAGACTCATTCAGGATAAGGAAACGTACAGGCGTACTCGCACCTCCTTCCTCCCTCAACACCACTATATACTTTTTTTCTAGCTTACATATCACTTTCAATTTCACTATGTAGGAAAACTCGCATCCACTATAGTAATCCAAGGAACTGATCAGATCAAACGTGATTCGGTGCTTAGATAAGCGCTAATAATATTATTTTATATTTCTGAAACAAAGCTGTTACTCGAGTATATACACTCTTAGTTCTTAAGTATCTTTCAAATTTTTATACTATTTTGACAATCTTCACATATAACCTGAGTTTCGTTTACTCAAAGGCAGTCCCGATTTATGAATAGGGACATAGGGACTGTAGAGTTTGTTCTTAAATGTTGGGCATAATTTGTATGTAAGTCGGAAAAAGCGAATGGTTTATATATAATGTAAACTCCTGCAACAAAAGGTTTTTATTTTTTTTTTGTTCATTGGACTAGTGCAGGGAAGGGTTTTTTATACCCATTTGTTTCACTATGTTGATGATCCCTGTTAAGAAGATTTTCACCTCATGTGCTCACTGTTGCCATGCTGGCACTATGTCGTTACACAGCTATATCTTGCTGATTGGAACATTGGAACGTCAAGTGCCAGCCAGCCTCTAATAGTCTCTGTTTGTATACTAGGGGTAGACTGTAAGGTGGAACAGTGTAGTCGATAGGGACTGCCGGTAGTTCTTATAGGGATACATAGACCTAAACCTTCCTGCGTGTTGCCTCTTTTACCCCTTTATATCCTGTGGCGGTGGTGTGAATGGTATATGTAGTGGGCCATACTCGTAGCAGTCTGCTATCTACATTGGCTGGTGCTGGATGCTAGATACAGCTGGCAACCACCAGGAGCAGACAGTGCTATGTAAATGATGTAGTAAACGGGATTGCTGCATCTAAATGATTTGGGAGGGGGCTGTAGAGTCCACTTGGGTAAGGCACCATGAATGGCACTCACACTACCAACCATCTGTGGGATGCCTTTTGGTTGCCATGTCCAGGGTGGAATATGAGATAAATGCACAAAGTCTTATACAGCTGCTACTACAGTTTGATATCTAACATTTGTAGGACAACTTCTGATTGCTATGTGCAAATATCTCCAATGGGGACTTAGGGGGCGACAATGTAAATGAACACTGTGCACAACAAAAACCTGTTGTGGCCTGTTACCTAACGATGTCTATACGCGAAACCCTTATGTAATGCAGCCCATACTATATGGAGCCGTCCTTTGGACGCTATAAATTTTTGAAATGGTGTTCTTGACAAACAATGTGCGATGCCAAAACTTTTATATGTCTCCAGACATTTTCATAGGGGCCCACGTGGGGTTTGAAGACAAAATTTTGGCATCTAATACATCATTATGGTGCTATATATGTGTGTTTACTGTAATCTTGAGACACTTTCCATAACATACCGCGACATATTTCTGCACATACATCTAACTCAATTGAGAAGTTGACGACCTGTTAAGATAAACTAAAATAGGTAGGCGCCACTTTTATACATGGTGCCCTTCAAATGTATTCTATGTAAAAAAAAATATATAAAAATTAAAAGTATATAAACAAGTATTAAATTTTTTATTTAATATTTAATTATTAGAATTTGAATATTTTATTTTACACTAATTAAAAAATGGATAACGCCATTGCTGAGTACACGGTTAATAAGTTCTGGATGTATTAAAATAGATAATTTATTTTGCACGGTGTAGACCGTAGAAGAAAGAAAATTCCTAATGCCAAAATTGCTTTATTTTTTGGTAATGTGTGTCCCCAAAATATTGGAAGACAAAGTGACTAAACAGGTGCAATGGTACCAATAAAAGCTACAAGTCAGACCGTAAAAAAACAAACCCTCACTGAGGTCAATAGATTGAAAAACAAAAAATTAAAAGTTCATTGAGTTGCAGAAAAAATGGCCAGTTTTTTATGCAAAGACTTCAAATAATAGAAAAGGCTTATATTTTTTGGAAAGTACTAAAACGTAAGGAAAACTGTACAAATTTGTTATCACCAGAATTGTACCGACCCGCAGAATGCGGAAAGCATGTCATATCTACCAAACAGTGACCGCCGTGAAAACAAAACCCCCGTAAATGTGGGGCAATTGTGTTCTACCCCACATAGAATTTTTCTGCATAAGGGGTTGGCCAGTCCATTATAATAGTATGGTCTAATTGATAGCTAATTAAAAACAGTACATTCTTGTCCAGCAAATAAAAACCAAAAACAAGCCCTCATCAATAGCCAAAAAAAACCAAAAAAGGCGAAATTAGGAGGGAAAAGGGGGGGGTGAAATTTTAGCAAAAATAAAAAAAAGAACCCGAAAAGAAAAAAAACAAAAAAAAAGAAGAAGATCAAATCCCTCGGAAGTATAGTTGTCATCAAATATATTTACTAGGACATGGCTTGACTATGGCATGTTTAATTTTGGGACAATTGTGAACGAAATTTTGGGAGGATAATTTGAGAAAAATTAAAAGCTATAGAAAGCAATAACCAAATAAAAAAACATCCAGAAGAGAATTCCTGAGGGTAATGTCATCCTCAATTAAAGTTTTTTTAGCAATGGTAATGCACTTATGGAACTAGTTAATTTCTGGAAAATCTGGGTAAATGTGGATAAGATTTCTGGAAATTTGGAAAATCAAGCTCAGGAAGCAAACCCTAATCAAAAAACATCCAGAAGAGAATCCTTCGGAGGGTAATTGTCTTCCATCAATACTTATTTACTGCGCCAATGGTTCTGACTATTGTAGTTTCATTTTTTGATAATTTTAAAAATTGGAAAATCTTTATCTGAGGAAATTTGAAAAATCAAGTTTAGGAAGCTCTAAACCTAATCTAAAAAACTTGCACATAGGCACATTATAAATCACTAAGAATTCCGCTTTCGTGGAGGAGTGGGTTCTTACTAATTTTATTATTTTTTTTATGAAAGAATAATTCAATTAAGTAGAAAGATTAGTGCGCTCAGGCATCCCATTTAAAGTGATTTATAATTATTCATCACTTTCTATTTTGCACAAGTTATAACAAAGTATTAAATTTAACATATAAACAAAGACAGAAGTTAATAAAAAAAAGCAAACAAGCTGCTTTCATTAGGAGTCATTTATTGAAGGAATTTACGGAGACAGTTTTCCTATGTTTTACACCTCTATGAATTTTTTCTCAAACTAGTAATTTTATTCAATTGACCCCATCTTCACGGCTAAGGTCCTTCTGCTTGGAGTCTTGAAACGCGTAGATTCTCAAGCTTTCGGTTCTTTACTAATGCTTCAATCAATCAAATTTGTTTCCTTTATAAAAAAATAATAAGCAAAACAAGCTGCTTTATCATTTGGAGTCATGTATTTGAACGGAATTTCCAGGAGACCAGTTCATGTTATTCACTTGGTGTTTTTGTCATATATTAATTCGAGATTATACAACAAAATGCGGCTATTGCTAATGAGCCTGAAAGCTGTCAGTGCTGTTCTGGTTTTATACTATAGCTTCAACAAATCATTTATTCTTTAAAATTAGCACAACTAAGCTTGCTTGTAATTTTGGAAGTCATTTATTGAAGGAATTAGGAGACAAGTCTTATTTTTATTTAGAATTTTTCTGTCACTATAATTGACGCATTTACGACTAAGGGCTCTTGCTATGAGCCTGAAACGCCTCAGCTCTGTTGGTTTTTATTATGCTTCAATCAATAAATTTTTTTCTTTAAAAAAAAAAAAAGCAAACAAGCTGCTTTCATTAGGAGTCATTTATTGACGGAATTAGGAGACAGTTCATGTTTTCACTTGGAATTTTTGTCACTATAATTGACGCATTTACAACAAAGGGCTCTTGCTATGAGCCTGAAACGCGTCAGGTCTGTTGGTTTTTACTATGCTTCAATCAATAAATTTTACTCTTTAAAAAAAGCAAAGAAACTGCATTCATTAGGATTCATTTATTGAAAGAATTAGGAGACAGTTCTTGTTTCAACTTGAAATTTTTCTGTCACTATAATTGACCCATTTACGGCTAAGGGCTCTTGCTAGGAGCTTGAAACGCGTCAGGTCTCCCTGTCTGTTGGTTTTTTGCTATGCTTCAATAAATACATTTTTTACTGTATTTGGATCTATGGCTCTTACTCCTTACACCCATTTAAGCACCACCAAAAAAACAAAAAAGGACCACAAGGGCAAAGAGAACCAAAGAAGGGAAAAAGGAGTCGGCCCGGCACAGTTTCCGGTTGTCCTGAGCCTGAACAATCCTGTCTGCAGGAGAATGATGTTTGTCTACATTGTCCGACCCCGTACTCAATTGAATACTAATTTAACCCCATGAAAAACAGATGTGAACTTGTTTCCTAATGTCTGGCACCCCCAAATCCTTCCGTCAGTCCTATCAGTTTCTACCCAGCGGTCATTAGCCATTCATTTGGTCTCGGTAATAAGGGCAGACACCTATTCTTCATCTAGTTTTTTTCACGCGGTATTTACAGTGTGACAGAGAAACAGTATCCTTTACAAGTTCCTCTAGGAGCTTTAATGGTCGGGATAATGGGGGCTGTCTAGGGATGAATGGGATCTAGAGGACAGATTGATCCGCACTCGCGGGCTGCTAGTCATTTATTTATGTCTACCCTTGTCAGGCGCAGAATAGGAGGCATATCAGTATGCAGGGAGGAGCGCGGCCCATCTGAAAGCCCCGAGCTGAACAGAGCATTGAGTCAAATACCCCCAGACTTTTATTCTGTCAGGTGCGCGTGAACCAGAGCCGGCTGGCTGAGACGTTCCCAGGCCCTGCTTCCATCACAGAGGCCAAGTCCGGCCTAGTCTTCTGGGATGGATGGGGCCTATGCCTGGACTCCAGATGGGCCTACTTAGGATTTCCACACCCTCGGCATACTGAGGGCGTCACATAGCAACCTTACAGTAGACGCAGCACAGCGGGGGTCTGGGAAATGAGAGCAACGCTGCAAGGAGGGGGAAGTGAACTGTAAATATAGGGAGGCAGATTACAGGGTCTATATGTCTGGATAGAAGTAGGTGTATATACACATGTCTACATGGACGATGTATTCTGCATGTGGGAAGGAGGGGGAGAGGAACTGTAGATATAGGGAGGCAGATTGCACACTGTATGTATATATATGTGTGTGTGTGTATATATATATATATATTTTAAATTTTATATATATATATATATATAAAACCAATGTAACTAGGTACAGTATATATAAGGAATGAAAGCAAAGCTGCAAGGAGGGGGAGAGGAACTGTAGATATAGGGAGGCAGATTGCACGGTGTATGTACTATATGTGCATATATATATAACCAATATAACCAGGTACAGTATATGTATACAACATGGGGCGTATGTATATAAAATTTTTATATATATATATATATATATATATATATATATATATATATAGGGATTGAGAGTAGCGCTGCAAGCAGGGGGAGAGAAACTGTAGATATAGGAAGGCAGATAGCAGGGTGTATGTACTATCAGTGCATATATATAATATATATAATATATATTATTTTATTTAAATGTTATTAACCAATATAACCAGGTAAAGTATATGTATATAAACATAGGCCGTATGTATGTGTGTGTGTGTATATAATGACAAGGAAAGAAAAGAAAGGGAGGGCACACAATAATGTAATACAGTTAAAATAACTAGCGAATAATAGAGCACAGCTCACCTGGTAAGGTTGTGCAGTAAATAGAGGCACAACACTCAAGAAGGCTTACAGGGCTTTTGGTGCTGTAGCCCTTAAGACAGCAGCCCGGATCCCCGGAAAAACACAGGTCCGGTACAGGACTAGGGGGGAAACTATCTTGAAGTATCCAAAATGGACGTGGGGTCTGGCGCTCCGAAGGCAAAAACAGAAAAGAAAGCGATCTCTTTGCTATAATATATTAAAAAGGACTGGCTTTTATTGTTTAAAAGTGCAGCAGACTTTTGCCGTCACACAATTAAAACCAAAAGACATACATAAAAAGGCTCAACGCGTTTCCTGCGGCAAACCGCACTTACTCCACAAATTCTCAGCGGGGTGCCAGCAACAAATGGATTCCGGAAGGGAAGGACTTTAATTAAAAAACAAAAAAAAGTTGCAAGCACTCAGGTAGTCAGGGGAAAAAACGTGTAAAAACGGTTTTATTTATTGCACATATTTCCCAAAAAACGACGTTTGGGTCTCTCACAGAGCCATTTTCAAGTATCACACAATACAAAATTCAAGTGCATATATAGAAAACATTAATTAACAATCAATAATTTTTTTTCAATAAAAAATCAAGTGTACTAAATGTGAAAATACGTGAAGTCCCATAAAAAGCAAGTAATAAGGGAAATATTAACTAAAGCAAATTGCCAATAAGAAACAGTGTAAAATTACATAAAACAGAAAATGAGAGGGGGGGATCCAATATCGCTCACCTGAAATCCAAATATTGTACAGCTGTATAAAAAAAACCGGCACTTAGACTACCAATAAAACCAAAGGGGCAATCACTAAACACGAGGACAATAACTAATCCCCGCGCAGCGTCCAAAAATAAAACCGCCATGCCCGGGGAAGCCGTTGCCATCGAAACTACACAAACGTAATTTTTAAAAAAACCAGAACAAAATATGCCCAAACCCGACGGCGTCTCCAAAACCCCAAAAACCCATGCCCGGAAAGCCCCGTTTCATCAAAACCCACTGACAAAAAAATAAACTGCGCATGTCAAGGCCCGTCGGTCTTCAAGGGAAATTAATAGTGTATTACCTAGATGCCCAAAAGTGAGAAAAAAATCAACAATAACCTTTATCCCCAATAACCTAACAAAAAAATTCTATAATGTGTAAAAACAAAATATAATCAATGTGGGAATTTTATCCTGTGATAATTAAGATATATTAATATTAAACCCCAAATAAGTACCAATAAAAAAAATCAGTGTCCATGCCACTAATAAAACCAAAAAAATCTCAATACATTAAAACTGAAATATAACATACACCAATGAACAATTTAAAAATATATTTATAAAACAAAAAACCATAATAAAACTTCACACGCTACAGTATCAGAGGTGGGCGATACGGGGTCCCATCCGATGGCAAAAAATCCGATTTATCTAAAAAAAAGAAAAAAATGAAAGAAAATACATAAAAATTATTAAAAAAAACTTTCAGGGAAGCCCAAAGACAACCATCAAGCGCAAAAGAAAGAAATCAATCCTATATTTAAATTAAACATATGGGTAAAATATTTTAAATCCAATTCAGACCCCTTTTGGTTTTTGAGCCTTGTGTGGAAAATCCCTCTTATTCTCGTTTTTTAAGAAAGGGGGACCCATCTCCCCCCGTCTTGGTACCGGTTGGATCTACCGCCTTGCCTTCAAATCCATCTATGACCCGCCCCAAAAAAATTTTTTCGAAACCGGTAAGTCCATCTTTTTAGAAAGAAAATCTGAAAATTTTATCTTGTTTTTAATTTCAAGTGGTTTCCCCCACTAAATTAAATTTTCAGGGGCACCAAAGTAAAAATAACCTTAAAAATGCAGGAAAGATGAAACTTAATGGGAAAAATTTCTTTTTAAAAAGGATGGAAAAAAACCTACCCTTTACCATAATTTTACAGTTACACATCCAAGACAGGAAAAGACCAAAACCCTTTTTTTTTACCCAAAAAAGTTGTTTGGGGTTTTAAGGAAAGGAACCCTGTTTTAACCAACTGTCTTTTAAAAATTTGGGCCCCATAGGACACAAAGGGGCCACCTGAAAATGCTTATACTGCTAAACTGTGTTTCAAAATATGCCAATGTTTTTAACAAAAGAAGCCAAAAATGGACTAAGCCCTAAAAGTGGATACCAAAAAACTATTAGATACGTGAAGTCGCCGACCTTTTTTGAGCATCAAAATAAAAATATTAGAACTTTTGAAAATGATTAGAGACAATCTCCTTGGGTACCCCCCAGTCAAAAAAAAAATTTTTTTGGGGAAAATCCTTTAACGGGATTCGCTAAAACATACCCGAGAAAATGTATGGGGGGGGATCCAGGGCCCCCGGGAAAAAAAAAAAGGGGGGGGAAAAAAAAATTTTAAAAAAAAAAACCCAAAAAAAAGGAAAAAAAGGGGAAAAACCCAAATTTTTTTTGGGGGGGAAAAAAATTTTTTAAAATTCCCCCTTCCCCCGGGTTTTGGGTTTTTGGGAAAAATTTTTTGGGGGGCCCCCAACCCCCCCCCCCCCCCTTTTTTTTTTTTGGGGGGTTTTTTTAAAAAAGGGAACCTTTTTTTTTTAAAAAAGGGGTTTTAAAAAGGGGGGAAAAGGGCCAAAAAAAAAAGGGGGGGGGTTTTTTTTAAAAAAAAAGGGAAGAAAAAAAAAAATTTTAAAATTTTTTTTGGTTTTTTTAAAAAAAAAAACCCCCTTTCCCAAAATTTAAAAAAAAAAAAAAAAAAAAGGGGGGGAAAAAATTTTTTTGGGGGAAAAAAAACCTTTTAAAAAAGGGGTTTTTTTAACCCAATTTTCAAAAAAAAATTTTTAAAAAGGGGGTTTTGGGGGTTTTTAAAAAATTTAAAAACCCGGGGGGGGGGGGGGAAAAAGGGGGGGGTTTTTTTTTTTTCCCCCCAATTGGGGGGGCCCCCCCAAAAAAACCCGGGGCCCCCAAAAAATTTTTTTGGGGGGCCCCCCCCCAAAAAAAAATAAACAATACGCCTGTAAAAATTTGGGTGTATGGTAAGGATTTTGGGATGGTTTCCCCGGGTGGTTACTTTCTAAAAGGGGGCAATGTTTTTCCCATCGGTTTTTTTTTTTACATATTTAAAAATTTGTGTGTAACCTATTGTTGTGATACCAACCTTAATCCCCAAAAAAAAATAAATGGGCTGTCCCAAAAAAATTTAGGTAAAAAAGTATAACCTTTTCCCCAATATTGTTTTTTAAAAAAAATTGGAAAAAACCCAAAAGTTCCAAATTTTGTTCCCAAACCCCCTTTTAAAAAAATGTCATTTTAAAGTAAATCCCCCACTTCAGGAATTTCTTAAAGTGGGGAGATACATGATTTAACTCCTTTCCCCAAGGAAAAGCCATGAAAATATTTGGTAAGTTTGGGGCAACGTTGGTTCCTGGCGTTCCTTTTAAATGTAAATGAACAATTCGGGAAACTGAAAATTTAAATTTTTAAATTTTTCCAATCAGAAATCAGTTGTTTTTAAAACAAATTTTCCTTTTCCCCCTTTAGAAAAATTTTGGGAATCTGTTTTAAAACTTACAGGCAGGTTGTTCCCCCGTTGTGGGTTTAAAAGGAAGTATAAAGGCTAATCACATCAAATGATGCTAAAATAGCCCCCTCCGGGATGTCAATAGATTCAATTTTATGTAAAAAATCAGTGGTATCTCCTATGTATGATGAAGACTGAATCACAAAACTGCACAAAACTTTGTCTAAAAAAATAGATACTCTACTAGACAAGGAATCCCTCCCGGACACAATAGGCCTGCCCGGGGGATTTTCTAATGACTTGTGTATTTTAGGTAAAAAATACAACACCGGTGTAACCGGATGAGATACACACAGAAATTCCTTCAGACTACAATCGATGAGGCCCATATCAAAGGCATCATCAATAATACTCTTGAATTTCCAGCAAAAATCGAATTTAGGGTCATTAAATAATCTCCTATACGTCGAGGAATCAGACAGCTGTCGATTGGCTTCTTGTAAATATTGTGTCAAATCCATTATAACTGTGGCCCCACCCTTGTCAGCAGGTCTTATCACTAAATTAGGGTTATTAGATAGTTCATTAAGGGCCTCTATTTCAGCAGATGTTAAATTGGGACGTAGCAAGGCATTACCCTTTTTACTAGATTTCAAGGACTCTATATCCTGTTTAACCAATTGCATGTAAATCTCGATAGGGTGAGATGATATACACAGTACAAAATTACTAATGTTAGATAGACCAAGATCTTTCAATCTAAAATCCACATCCTTATTAACAATAATATCAGTACAGGAAGGTTGACTATACAGAACACGTAACTTAATTTTACGAAAAAATTGTGCTAAGTCCATTTCAACATTGAACCAATCCACCTTATAATCTGGGCAGAAAGTTAAACTTCCTCGGGAGCATGCATACACTGTGACCTGATAGTGATTGACTGATCCTTCATCCATTCAGAGTCTTCTTTACTATAGAATCAGATATCGTGGACTAAAAAGATCTTTGCTTCGTCGATGCCGTTGTGAGAACTTCCTGCCGGCATCCATGTTTTATATATATAGCCTGTAGCCATGTGCAGTGTATGCATGCTCCTGAGGAAGTGCGGGTTTGCCGCAGGAAACGCGTTGAGCCTTTTTATTTATGTCTTTTGGTTTTAATTGTGTGACAGCAAAAGTCCGCTGCACTTTTAAACAATAAAGCCAGTCTTTTTAATATATTATAGCGAGAGATCGCTTCTCTCTGTTTTTGCCTCGGAGCGCCGGATCCACGTCCATTTTGGATACTTCGAGATATGTGTGTGTATATATATATATATATATATATATATATATATATATATATATATATACATATATATATATACATAGGGATTGAGAGTAGCGCTGCAAGCAGGGGGAGAGGAACTGTAGATATAGGGAGGCAGATTGCACGGTGTATGTATATGTGCATATATATATGTAGCCAATATAAACAGGTACAGTATATATATATACAAGGAATGAGCGCAAAGCTGCAAGGTGGGGGAGAGGAACTGTAGATATAGACAAACAGCAGGGTGTATAAATATGTGTGTGTGTGTGTATATATATATATATATATATATGCATAAATATACAGTGTGTGTATACAAACATGGACAGTATATAAATATGGTAAATGAGAAATGAAAGCAATGCTGCAAAGAGGGAGAAATTAACTGTTAATATGGATACAGATTGCAGGCTGTATATATATGTGTATATCTATAAATATATAAATATACAGATATACAGTATGTGTGTATATAAACATGGACAGCACGATGGATATGGGAAACGAGAGCAACGCTGCAAGGAGGGGAAAGTGAACTCCAAATATGTGGATGTGTGTGTATATATATTATATATATATATATATATTATATATATTATATATATAAAATATATATATATATATATATATATATATATTATATATATATATCCAGGTAAAGTATATATATATATAAAGATAGGGCCTCATGTATGAAAACTGTCAAGCAGTAAGACTGTCCTTGTTGCTCATAGCAACCAATCAGAGCACATAGCAACAAATCAGAGCTCATAACAACTAATCAGAGCCCATGGCAAACAATAAGAGCTCAAAGCAACTAATCAGAGCTCATAGCAACCAATCAGAGCCCATAGCAACCAACCAGAATGCATAGCCACCAATCAGAAATCACAGCAACCAACCAGAGTTCATAGCAACCAGAGCTCATAGCAACCAATCAGAGCCCATAGCAACCAATCAGACCTTATAGCAATCATTCAGATGATAGCAACCAACCAGAGTTCATAGCAACCAGAGCTCATAGCAACCAATCAGAAATCACAGCAACCAATCAGCGCTCATAGCAACCAATCAGAGCCCATACCAACCAATTAGAGCTCATAGCAACCAATCAGCGCTCATAGCAACCAATCAGCGCTCATAGCAACCAATCAGAGCCCATAGCAACCCATTAGAGCCCATAGCAACCAATCAGATCTCATAGCGACCAATCAGAGCTCAGCTTACATTTATATTATTGCTCAGGAAAAATAAAAGCTGATCTCTGATTGGTTGCTATGGGCTAAACGGACAGTCTTACTGTTGGACAGTTTTCATAAACTGAGGCCCATAGACTGTGTGTGTGTATATATATATATATATTATGGTAAATGAGAGAAGCACTGCAAGGAACAAGCAGAAGATAGCGGCGTGTTCCGTTCTTGGAACTCCCATAGAATAGAATGGAGAGTCGAGGGCCAGCTTGACTGGGTCTCCATTCTGTGCCCATACATTCAGGGGCTTATTCCCAAGACCGGGGAGGGTCTCCGTGGTAGGACCCGTGCCGGATTGCATATTCTGTTAATATGTCATCAAAGTCTATGGTGGGAACACCCCTTTAAGGCAGTATAACCCTCCACTTCCAAATACCAAAAACATAGGAAATTTTTTTCCCCAAAAGCCTCCATAGACCCCGATCCAGCCCTGGAGGTGTATTTTTGATATTCTAATCTCATTCTGTCTAATCCAAATTAGTATTGTAGAGATGATGGGAATCGCAGCATGTGTGACTCCAAAAGGATACTGAAAATTAAGAGGATTATTTTGGGGGATGATGGTAAACGTTGTCTTATTGGCCTACGGTTAAAAAATGGATGGAGGATATTTCGTCTCAGTTGTTTGAGACTCTCATTTTGGTCCATAGTAGAAAATGTCATATTTTTAAGGCTACCTACTTTTTTGGATAGACTCAGAGAGGGCCATAAACTGTTCCCCTACAGAAATCTGTAGGGGAACAGCAGATTTTCCTCCAAAATTTTAAACACTAGTAAAGTAGAGTTGGCCACTGTAATTATTATATGATAGTCTATTAAGACACAATAATACTTTATTTTTGCCCCTTTTAGTTGCTAAGCATTGCTTATTGTATGATAGGCTTAGATATACAAGCTCAGGAGACAGTATCACACATGAAAGGCTTAGATACACAAGTGCAACAGATAAAATAACTCATTATAAGCTTAGGTACACCAGCTTGACACACAGTGACACACATGACAGGCTTAGATGTATCAGCTCTTCAGACAGTATCACACAGGATAGGATTAGATACACAGCTCAGCAGACAGTATCACACAGGATAGGATTAGATACACAGCTCAGCAGACAGTATCACACAGGATAGGATTAGATACACAGCTCAGCAGACAGTATCTGACATGAAAGACTTAGATACACGGCTCAGCAGACAGTATCTGACATGAAAGACTTAGATACACACCAGTTTAGCACACAATATCATACAAGACAGGCTTAGATACACCAGTTCAGCAGACAGTATCACACATAATAAACATTGCATGATCGGCTTAGATACATCATATTAATAGATAGTATCACATTATAGGCTTAAATACAGTGCCTTAGCAGACAATATCACATATGAAAAGGTTAGATACACTAGCTCAGCAGTCTGTATAATAGATTATATAATTTAAAGCTATGATTTAGCAGACATAATAACATATAAATTAGGCTTAGGTACACCTTAGGTACAACAGATTGGTATGACACATGATGGGCTTGGATACATCCGGTCAGCAGACAGCATCACATGATAGGATTAGTTACACCAGCTCAACATCACAGTATCACACATGACAGGATTAGGAACATTGGCTCAAACGGCAGTATCACACGATAGGATTAGATACAGAGACTCAAATGACAGCATCACAAATTATGGGCTTAGATACACTAACTCAACAATATCACACATTCTAGGCTTAGATACACTTGCTCCACATCACAATATCACACATGACAGGTTTATAAACACTCAAAGGGACAATAGCAAACGTTATAGGCTTAGATACACCAACTCATCAATCTGTATCACACTTTAGGCTTAGATACACCGACTCAACATCACAGTATCACACATGATAGGCTTAAATACATCAGCTCATCATCACAATATCTCACGTAATAGGCTTTTGATTGTAACAATTTTTATCTGATGAAGCGACGGTAGGGCGTGAAACGCGTTATAAGTGTGTTATTCTATGTAAAAGTTAACACTCCTTTATATATGTTAATGGAATAAAAGCCTTCATTAAATTCCATCCTCTGCCTCAACGAAAGGTTTTTCTTCCTGGAAACAAGCGCTGGGTCCGCAATTTTTCTGTTCATCTTCACGGAATAGGCTTAGATACACCTGCTTGACATCACAATATCACACATGACAGGCTTTTATCCACTGGCTCAACAGGACAGTATCAAACATGATAGACTTAAATACATCAGCTCAACATCAAAATATCTAACATAATAGGCTTAGATACATCAGCTCAACATCACAGTATCTCTCATAACACGCTTAGATACACCTGCTTGACATCAAAGTTTTTCACATGATGGGCTTAGATACACCTCAACATCACAGTATCTCACATAATAGGCTTAGATACACTTCAACATCACAGTATCTCACGTAATAGGCTTAGATACACCTGCTCAACATCACAGTATCACACATGATAGGCTTAAATACATCAGCTCATCATTACAGTATCTCACGTAAGAGGCTTAGATACACCTGATTGACATCACAATATCACACATGACAGGCTTTTAGCCACTGGCTCAATAGGACAGTATAAAACATGATAGGCTTAGATACATCAGCTCAACATCACAATATCTAACATAATAGGCTTAGATACAACAGCTCAACATGACAGTATCTCTCATAATACACTTAGATACACCTGCTTGACATCAACGTATGTCACATGATGGGCTTAGATACACCTCAGCATCACAGTATCTCACATAACAGGCTTAGATACACCTGCTCAACATCACAATATCACACATGACAGGTTTTTATCCACTTGCTCCATAGGACAGTATCAAACATGATAGGCTTAGATACATCAGCTCAACATCACAATATCTAACATAAGAGGCTTAGATACATCAGCTCAACATCACAGTATCTCTCATAATATGCTTAGATATACCTGCTTGACATCAAAGTATGTCACATGATGGACTTAGATACACCTTGTTTACATCAAAGTATGTCACATGATGGGCTTAGATACACCTCAACATCACAGTATCTCACATAATTGGCTTAGATACACCTGATCAACATCACAGTATCACACATGATATGCTTAGATACAGCAGCTCAGCAGACAGTATCACCGCTAATAAGCTCGGCATCACTGGAAAGTATTAGAGATAAAAGTGACCCAGAATACAATGAGGTGATTTGTCACAGTAGGACGGTAGCCAAAGAATTCCCATGGATTGTGTCCGGCCTGCGCCCCTCTCCTTGCGTGCGTCCCGCCGGTGACACCGGTCAGTTGTAAATCGCCGGTGACGACGGCTGATCCCGAGCAGGAAAGGGATTAAAATTTCACGGACATTCAGAAAGAATAGCCGGCAACGGTCAAAGGGCAGAATCACTTAGACCGTCTTAATGTGAGAAGACCATAGAGGTTGCTGATATTTACTGATCGGTGGGATTATCCGCCCCTGCCAAATTGGTGTTGAGTTTAATCTGTTTAAAAACCCCTCTTCACCTTGTTTCTTAGAATTAATATTTCTCTCCCCTCCCCCCTCCTTCGTCCTCTGGGTCAGATCAGCCGCTGCCAATAAGTTGGAAGTACAATGGCGATCTTTGTATATGACAAAGGGCTGAGAGGCGAAGCAGTCAACACCCAACACAATTACGAGTTTGTGAATCGGCCAGACCGCGGCTAAGGTCTTTCTCAGCTGTGCCTCATTAATAATGGCACTGTCTATCAGGGGACATAATCATTTCCCACCCTGTCTTGTTCCCACCGTTGGCATCAATACATTGCAAGATATAGACACTGGTATATGTGTAGGATCTATAGGAACGTCATCGATATACCCCATATAAGACCCTCTCTCTCTCTTCTGAGGCTTGACATGTGGCCCTAATTGTTGTAGAATTTTTATAGTAATAAACTTTCAAATTTAGGAGCCCTTTTTTTTATATCACCAAAAACAAACTAGGTGTGGTCACATTGCACAGTGCAAGCAAATTTTAAAGGGGTCCTCCAACCATAGACATACATTTCTCATAGGTGTGTGTGTGTGGGGGGGTCTTTCAAGAAAATAATAGCAGGAGAGAGGTGTCTAATGTGGTCTGCAATGTTTTTGTAAGGACCATTAACTGCATTGGAGAAAGCTACACGCATGATGACTAGTGGGATCTATTCTGCGGGGTAGGGGTGTCCCTAAGGAGATGTAAAGTGGGACGTATCTCGCCCCGTATTTCGCGGCGTACTGTGCTCAATACGGGGCGAGATACGTCCCAGTCATTACGGTAATCCACAGTTCTCATAGAGAACTATGGATTACGTCTCCTCTCCCCGGGCGTACAGTACGCCGCGGGGAGATAAGGGACATGTCAATGAGAATAATGAATGTCTATGGGGCCGTAGGGCTGCCCCCCGCCCACGAGCACACGGTGTAATTGCTGGACGAAATACGTCCCGCAATTATTGCCGTGTGAACATAGCCTAACATTCTGCCAGCTTTCTTTGTATTTGTGACCCTCTAGAACTGTCCTCATGGGTCATGTGGTGCCTCTTACATGCTCGTGCCCCAAGCAGCGGAGGTACAGTATCTTCTTGTTTCAGCATTCTGCATTTATCAACAGCTACTGGCAGGAATCCCTTTCCCTGATATGTTGATGAGAGTGATGTTCTCTTCATGCTATGACTAAGGGGTTATCCCCGAAATGCGTCAGCAGGTTCATCCGTCCTGTGCCATTTGCCGTAAGCTTTTAATGAATTATCAATAAACGATACGTTTTATTTTTACCATTGGACTGCTGGATTAATTTTCACAATTTTTCTTAATGTTCTGTTACACCCACCATCAAGGCAGGGCTACCAAATCAAGCACCTGAACTACACAGCCCAGGAACATGGCGCTGTAAGGCTATAACTACCCCACTGCCATACTAAGCATCATACTAAGAGGGGCTGTCCTTAGCTTTGACCCTGGATCTTTAAAGGGGTTTTGCTACGATCTCATTTCATACCTCCTTCATCCAGCTCTTCAGTTCTGTGTGCTCAGAAGGGGGGCGTGTGTGATTGGTTTGAATTGCATAACATGTGACCCTGCAGGATGACATCACCAGGCCTTTCCTCTCTGTAGTCAAAAAAGGTCTGTTTATGTGTAGAACTGTGAGTAGCTACATTGTAGTTCAGAGGTAAAACTTTTGCCTCCAGGCACAAGGTTCCTCGGTTCAAATCCCTGCAGGAACCAAACCTGTGGATTTTATTTCTCTATCAATGCACAGACCTCATTGTGGTTTCTTTTTTTAATTTATTTGCACTGTTTGACTAATTACTAAGCAGTACAGAGGACGGGAGTAGAGTGACAGCACCTGGGGTTTGAACACTCAGTAGCTGCCTAAGAGGAGAGGTGACGTCTGAGCATGTGCGACCAGGACTGAGGAGCTCTCAGCCCTGGTCGTATCCCCCGGAAACGAGCTGTAAACAATGGATCACTAAAGACACTAAACAACGGTGCAGAATTTTTAATAATGATGAATGGTGAAAATGTTTATTATTTCATTTACAAACTTCCCACATCAATTTTACTTTGTGGCAAAACCCCTTTAAGAACTTTCACCATACAACCTTTGTCACTGTCTGCTTTCCACAGTCCATCTAGGGCTGACTAACCTGGACCTCTTCTTGGCTTGACTTTCAAAGCTGTGCCCTAAAACCAATTCCTAGGACCACATTACAGGTCAAAATCCCCAGGCTGCTTATCCTGTGGAATAACTAGTCTATAGTGCTTGTATATTCCCCACAGAACTGGCTCGTATCACAGCTCTGTCTAGACACAGCAATAGTTTCCCCTGGGTTTGACCACCTGCCACTGGTACTTACTATGGACTATGTCTCTGGAGCCCCAGGAGACCATACCCTCAGAGGTTGATGAGCCACTGCACTCATGACCGTGTTGTTGGGGGCCTATGCGATGCAACCATTACCCTAACTACAAGTAAATTCTATCAGCACTGGATCACTTGTTATATCATCATCCATCCATGACAGATGACAGGACCATGTTCTCCACTTCCAAGGATTCTCTCACTTCTCAGCACCCACATCCTCCTCCTCCATTCCACATTGGTCTCACTCTCACACTTCCCAGCTCCTAATCTTCAAAGCACAAAGGCCCTTCCCTTCCGCACCTTGCTACCTCCGTAGTAGTCAATTCCAGCACTTTCTCCAGGTGGAGAAGGAACCTTCTTTCAGCCCATTGGTTGGGGTTTTGTTGTGTGGGGCTAATGGCAGTGGAGGCTTGAAAAAAGTCGATTAAGTCTGCGAGAGGTGGAGTCACCTTCAAAAAAAAAATGAAGAAAAAAACTAATTTTCTTAAAGGGCTTTTGCCACGATGTAATGTTGACGTGGGATCCTCCAAAATGGGTATTTAAGCACTTTTCTAAATATATGTGATTAAAAAAATTGCACCCTGAGAGAGCTAAAGGCTGACTTACCTGCCCTTGGTTACTTAAAAGCTTCTATTAGATATGACCTGACAAGAGCTGCTGGCCGGGCTTGCGCAGATCACACTTCTTATCTGATGAAAGGGAGCTGAAGAAGCTTTCAAGGCACCGGGTAGAAATATGTTGTCTTTTGTATACAGAATCCACTAGTTGTAGTGTGATTATCTGAGTAGATCCCTGCTTTATCTGATGACAGAGAACATGAAGAAGCTTTCAAGCTGCTGTGGAGAAAGGTGTTGTCTTTTGTATACAGAATCCACTAGTTGTAGTTTGATTATTTGAGTGAACATTTCACATGGTCCCTTATGCACGGCTCTGTGGTCTGGCTGTGTCTCTCTCTTTCTTAGCTCAGCATTGCTTGTTTACAATTGCTTCCGAGCAGATAAGGCACGTCCTGGCAAAACCCCTTTAAAAGAAATAGTAGAAAATATGGCAGAACTATAATTTTTCCCAAATGCAACCATAAAAAAATAATTAAAAATCAAACAATATATTAAATGCACTCAAAACAAAACGAAACTGCTACATCGATGGAAAAGTGATAAAAATTTTGACCGTTTTTATTAGCAATATAATAATGATCCTAGTGTTATTTATACCACACGATCCATGTTCTAAAAATTCAAAGAACATTCATGGAATTGCAGTCACCGTCCCCCCATTGAGATTAATAGGAGTGATCAGCTGTTCACAGGCTTTCATTTATCTCTATGAGTACAGGTTGGCCAAAAACAGAGATTTGGGGCTCCTCTTGTAGAAGCCCAACTAAGTTACTTTTATGACCCGACTCATTGACAGCTGATAGAAGTAGGAAAAGGGGATTGCATGGGACAACTCGTTTACAGGGCACCAATCAGGGCACCAATTTCAGAGGTTGGGTGCCCACCTCATTTATTTTTATGATGTGTCTACTTGATAGCCAATAAAAACAAATGAGCTGCCGTGGGACAATTCATTGAAAAGGACTCTGTCATCACACAAGGCCCTTTATGATTTGCTTGTATTATGCTTCAGTGGGTGCTATTAATGGATGATGCCTCCTGGCCTGATTGACCAAGATGCACCACATGGTGTCTTTCGGTCAACGTGTAATTACTACGCTGAGAGCGATTTTGTTTCTAGCTGTGACCCCTGTAGGCCACAATACTGGTGTAAAGACACCTGTAGAATCACAATACCATAGCATCTACTGGTTATTATGTGGTGACAGGTTCCATTTGACAAATATAGGTCCTTTAAAGGGGTGTTCTCACCATGCACTTTGGTAGCATATACCAGCAAAGTGTGATAAGTGCTGGTCCCACCTCTGTTACCCACAGCTATCTCGGGAATAGGCTCCTTAAAGTGTTGTCAGAATGGTGAGCTAGTCATGCTTGTGTATGACTCTCCATTCTGTTCTATGGGAGTTCCCAGACAGGGAGCGCTGGTTTTTTCCATTTGTTCAGGGATTCCCGTACAGGGGAGCGTGTATTGCTCCATTTATGTTTCTGTGGAGTTCACAGTAAGGGGAGACGCTGTGTTCTCCATCTGTTCTGTGGAGTCTCCACAGTACAGAGGTGAGCGACTGTGTTGTCTCCATTCTGTTCTATGGGAGTTCCCAGTACAGGGGAGCGCTGTGTTCTCTCCATTCTGTTCTATGGCAGTTCCTGTACAGGGAGCGCTGTTTTCTCCATTCTGTTCTTGGGAATTCCCAGTACAGGGGAGCATTGTGTTCTCCATTCTGTTCTATTGGAGTTCCCAGTACAGGGGAGCACTGTGTTCTCCATTCTGTTCTATGGGAGTTCCCAGTACAGGGGAGCGCTGTGTTCTCCATTCTGTTCTATGGTAGTTCCCGGTACAAGGGAGCGCTGTGTGCTCCATTCTGTTCTATGGGAGTTCCCAGTACAGGGAGCGATTGTGTCTCCATTCTGTTCTATGGGTAGTTCCCGTACAGAGGAGCGCTGTGTTCTCCATTCTGTTCTATGGAGTTCCCAGTACAGGGGAGCGCTGTGTTCTCTCATTCTGTTCTATGGAGTAGTTCCCAGTACAGGGGAAGCGCTGTGTTGTCCATTCTGTTCTATGGGAGTTCCCAGTACAGGGGAGCGCTGTGTTCTCTCCAGTCTGTTCTATGCCAGTTCCCAGTACAGGAGAGCGCTGTGTTCTCTCCCATCTCTTCTATGGGAATTCCCGGTACAGGAGAGCATTGTGCTCTCCATTCTGTTCTATGGTAGTTCCCGGTACAGGGGAGCGCTGTGTTCTCCATTCTGTTCTAGGGTAGTTCCCAGTACAGGGGAGCGCTGTGTTCTCCATTCTGTTCTAAGGGAATTCCCAGCACAGGGGAGCGCTGTGTTCAGCTACACTCATGACTTCCATAGAGCAGAATGGAGAGTCATGTGCATGGGTGACTAGCACTCCAGTCTGATCTGACACATTTGGGTCCATTCTTGAGCTAGCTGCAGGCCACAGAGGTGGACCCTGCGCCTTTTACACTTTGATGGCATATCCTATTGATATGCCATCAAAGTGTATGGTGGAAACACCCCTTTAAATAATGTGATTCTAGAAGACGTCAGAAGTAATTTCTGAAGACTACTTTCCTTGGCTTTGTGGACCCCGTTAAAATCCCCAAACCCTAATTAACCCAACATTTCTCATTTAACTTACAATAAAGTAAAGTCATGACTACTGAATATAAAAAAGATCTTCCAGACCCTCATCGACATCAACAGTGATCGGCTCAGACCTAACAGGGAATTAGGAAATATGACCCCAAAAATTCTCACAAGAACATGAAGAACCATCATACAACACAAGAGACTGAGGTTATGGTTCTGCGAATTATAAATTTCCTTTTTCCACCCCAATCGTCTCAGTTTAACTTTTCAGATCTTTAAAAAACTCAATAGTAGGGTCATAAAATTGTTGAAACAAAAGTAAAGTCATGACAACCAAGTATAAAAAAATCTAAGATCTTCCAGATCTTTATCCCCATCAACAATGATCGGCCCAGATCTAACAAGGAATCTGGGAATATGACCCCAAAAATTCCCATTTAACTTGCAAAAAAGTAAAAACTGAACTACCACATATATATCTTAGATCCTCCTGATCCGCCTCTTCCATTAACAGTGATCAGCCCAAATCTAACATGGTATATGACCCCACAAATTCTCACAAAGACACCCTAATTGTCTAAATTTAGCTTTTCAGATCTGTAAAAAACTCAATTGTAGAGTCAAAAAATTATTGGGAAAAAAAGTAAAATCATGACTACTGAATATAAAAATTTCTAAGATCTTCCAGATCCTTATCCGCCATCAACCATGATCGGCCCAGATCTAACATGGAATCTGGGAATATGATCCCAAAAATTTTCATAAAAACATGAAGAACCATCATACAACACAAGAGACTGAGGTGATGGTTCTATGAACTATAAATCTTCTTTTTCAACCCCAATCGTTTCAGTGTAGCTTGTAAAAAATTGATTGTAGGCTCATACAATTCTTGAAACAAAAGTAAAATCATGACTACCAAATACTGATATATCTAAGATCTTCCATATCCTTATTCCCATTAAAAGTGATCGGCCAAGATCCAACATGGAATCTGGGAATATTATTCCAAAGATTCTTACAAAAACATGAAGAACCATCATACCACACAAGAGACTGAGATGATGGTTCTACGAACTATAAATCTTCTTTTTCAACCCCAATCGTCTCAATTTAGCTTTTCAGACCTGTAAAAAAAAATTGGATGATAAAATTCTTGAAACAAAAAGTAAAAAGACTACGAGCTATAAAAATATCTAAGATCTTGTAGAGTCAAAAAAATTATTGGGAAAAAAAGTAAAATCATGACTACTGAATATAAAAATTTCTAAGATCTTCCAGATCCTTATCCGCCATCAACAGTGATCGGCCCAGATCCAACAGGGAATCTGGGAATATGACCCCAAAAATTATCACAAAAGCAAGAACCATCATACAACACAAGAGACTGAGGTGATGGTTCTACGAATTATAAATTTCCTTTTTCTACCCCAATCGTCTGTTTAGCTTTTCAGATCTGTAGAATATTGATTGGATCATAAAATTATTGAAACAAAAAGTAAATGTCTACTGAATATAAAAATATCTAAGATCTTCCAGATCCTTATCCACCATCAACAGTGATTGGCAAATATCTAACAGCGAATATGACCACAAAAATTTGCGCAAAAGCAAGAACCATCATACAACACAAGAGACTGAGGTGATGATTCTGCGAATTATAAATTTCCTTCTTCCACCACAATCCTCTCAATTTAGCTTTTCAGATCAACTGTGATCAGCCCAGATCTAACAAGGAACCTGGGAATTTGACCCCCAAAATTCTCAAAAAAAATGAAGAACCATCATACAACGCAAGAGACTGAGGTAATGATTCTATAAACTATAAATTTTCTTTTTCCACCCCAATCGTCACAATTTAGCTTTTCAAATCTGTAAAAGAAATTGGACCATAAAATTCTTAAAACAAAAAGTAAAAAGACTACTAAATATAAAAATATCTAAGATCTTCCAGATCCTTATCCTCCATCAACCATGATTGGCCCAGGTCTAACATGGAATCTGGTAATATGATCCCATAAATTCTCACAAAAACATGAAGTACCATCATACAACACAAGAGACTGAGATGATGGTTCTGAGAATTATAAATTTCCTTTTTCCACCCCAATCGTCTCAATTTAGCTTTTCAGATCTGTAAAAAATTGACTGGATCATAAAATTCTTGAAACAAAAAGTAAAATGACTACTGAATATAAAAATATCTAATATCTTCCAGACCCTTATCCACCATTAACAGTGATCGGCCCAGATCTAACAGCGAATATGACCCCAAAAATTCGCGCAAAAGCAAGAACCATCATACAACATAAGAGACTGAGGTGATGATTCTGCGAATTATAAATTTCCTTTTTCCACCCCAATCGTCTCAATTTAGCTTTTCAGATCAACTGTGATCAGCCCAGATCTAACAAGGAACCTGGGAATTTGACCCCAAAAATTCTCACAAAAACATGAAGAACCATCATACAACACAAGAGACTGAGGTAATGGTTCTACAAACTATAAATTTTCTTTTTTCCACCCCAATCATCACAATTTAGCTTTTCAAATCTGTAAAAAAAGTTGGACCATCAAATTCTTGAAACAAAAAGTAAAAAAACTACTAAATATAAAAATATCTAAGATCTTCTAGATCCTTATCCACCATCAACAGTGATTGGCCCAGTTTCAACAGGGAATCGGAGAATATAAACCCAAAAATTCTCACAAAAATGAACCATCATACAACACAAGAAACCGAGGTGATGGTTCTGCGAATTATAAATTTTCTTTTTCCACCCTAATTGTCTCAATTTAGCTTTTCAGATCTGTAAAAAAAATTGGACCATAAAAATCTTGAAATAAAAAGTAAAAAGACTACTAAATATAAAAATATCTAAGATCTTCTAGATCCTTATCCTCCATCAACCATGATTGGCCCAGGTCTAACATGGAATCTGGTAACATGATCCCAAAAATTCTCACAAAAACATAAAGAACCATCATACAACACAAGAGGCTGAGGTGATGGTTCTACAAACTATAAATTTTCTTTTTCCACCCCAATCGTCACAATTTAGCTTTTCAAATCTGTAAAAGAAATTGGACCATAAAATTCTCATAACAAAAAGTAAAAAGACTACTAAATATAAAAATATCTAAGATCTTCCAGATCCTTATCCTCCATCAACCGTGATCGGCCCAGATCTAACTGGGGAACCTGGGTATATGACCCCAAAAATTCTCACAAAAACATTAAGAACCATCATACAACACAAGAGGCTGAGATGATGGTTCTACAAACTATAAATCTTATATTTAAACCCCAATCGTCTCAATTTAGCTTGTAAAAAATTGCTTGTAGATTCATAAAATTCTTGAAACAAAACGACTCTCCTCTATAATTCTTGTTTACTTCAGGAACCTAGAACATAATTTGATTGTAGGCTATTTTTATATAATGCGGAGAAATGGGAAAGGGGGGGAAGGGCTGGAAATCATAATCGCCCACATGCATAATCTTATCGGCTAATTGATGCCTGACAATTAAAAACTGGAGAAATCCTCTGCAGACTGTTACATGCAAATGAATTATCGGATGGTTGCCAAGTTCAGCCGGAGAGGATATGATATCATTCAGCTCGATAACCATGCAAGACCGCGCCGTTTCCCAGCGTGATCTGACCGTGGTGGGTGCCATGATTCAGTAAGGAATTTGCACTCGGTACCTGTACGAGAGGTCGGCCATTTTGTAGGGTCTCACCAGCTTAAGATGGTGGAACGTCCGTAGGTGCTGAACAGGAGGAGGGAGAGGAACGTGGCATTCGGTGGGGTGAGGAGAATAGGGGGAACGTAGTGATTGCTGTGAGATGGACACTGTGTTCAGTTCTTTTGTGTTGTACGGAAGGAAGGAAAAGGAAAAGACAAGGCAGCAGTGTCCTTTTTTTGGGGGACGGAAAAAGAGCGTGCACACGCACAGGCATTCTTTTGCAAAAAAACAAGATCCCCCCTTTACTTCTCTTCACAGAAGTAGCCAACCTCTAGGAATGCAAATGACATTCATTATGCAGATGTATGCAAATCAGATTTAACTATTGGATGAAGGTCTTCATTTTCCTAATGGTTTTAACTCTTTGTCACACAGGCATGAAACGAGAATGCCGAATGTGTGTGGAACTCTGTGTCGTTCCGTTCCCACATGCAAATTATACATCTCCTGTAAGATGAAAGACAAAAGGGAGGGGGGGGCTGTTAATTGTTGCCAAGTGACTACCACATCTTTCTCCGGCAATCTGTTACATCCACTGGTAACACCCATAATCCATTCACGGTTAAACTAAAGATTGGTCGCAGATCTGCTCTGTTGTTTTTTTTTTACTTTGGGAATTACAAAGGATAAAAGAGTTGAAATTTTAAAAATTGCTTGAAAATGGGTGGATTTACAAAATTTTGGTTGTGGTTTGGAAACATGTATCTAGACATTTTATGAACTTTCTAAATCTTTCAAAGTTGGGATTTGATTACACACGGTTTGGTGTTGTCCCCTTGATTAGATAAGGTTTCCTGGAGTCTCGGGAATCACACAAGGAATGTTTAGAGCGAAGCCTAAATCTGATGATAAATTTTCAGTTTAGGTGTCCTGAACTAAGAACCTCAAAGATTTTTTCATGTATTCTTAGTAGCAGAAATGCTTTTTTAAAAATTCCTATGTGCCTTTTGATATTGTTTTAGTATTACTAGTGTGCTGCTAACATTGGATTGTGTTTGTAGGTGTCCTGAATGACTAGGGAAGGAGGATAATTTCACATAGAAATTTTACCTTGTCATAGAAAATTTTGAACCAATGGAATGTGTTGTGACACCTTGCAGTTTCAAATGAAATAGTACTAGATGATAGGATTATGATTCCACAAATTAAAAAAAATAAAATAGTTGACATAATTTTGTTATGAGGAATTCAAGTACTCATATATTCTTGTGCAAATTTTTTCACAATTTTTATATCTAACCAAGTACAGGCAGTCCCCGGGTTAGGTATGGGATAGGGACTGTAGGTTTGTTCTTAAGTTGAATTTGTATGTAAGCTGGAACAGGTAGATTTATTAAATGTAACTCCAGCACAAAAGTTTTTTTTGTTTTTGTTTCGGATAGTGCAGGGAAGGGTTTTTCCATTTGTTTGGCTGTCTGTGCTCTTGTTAAGAAGATTTCCCCTCATTTTCACCTCATGTGCTGCTGTGGCATGCTGGAACATGTTGTTCCATATCTACTGTCTACTGTGGAACATGGAACTACAAGTGCCAGCATGCCCCATAAGTCTCTGTTTATATCTAGGGGACAGATATAAGTCGGAACGGTGTAAGTCGGGGGCTGTCTGTACTCATATATTCTTGTGCAAATTTTGTGCACAATTTTTTTTTTATTTTTATATCTAACCAAGTACTAGATATTGTTGTCTATGGTTGTTTGTTTTTTTTTAAACAAATTCTTGAAAGGTTTATGAATTTCTGACAAAAATTGTAAGTTAATTTTGAAATTCATTGACAGCCATCATGACTTACCACTAACAGTTTTGGGCATTTTTCTATGATACTGCATCACTGAATTCAATCACCGTCCAAAATTTTCAGGGCGGAACAAAGCTATATAGTTACATAGTTTGTAAGGCTGAAAAAAGACAGACGTCCATACAATTGAAAGAGATCCAGCACACCCGAGGGTGTGAAATTTTTATTTTTTTTAATAAAATGTATATATATAAAAATTTATTCATTCATATTGTGAAAAAAAGAACACGTGGGGTATATATGCCCCTTGCATCAGGCTAGAAAAAAAAACAACGCGTTTCGGACAGAAAACGTCCTTAGTCTTGGCATGTCATACAATTGAGCCTGTTGTGCTATAGTGATGTACAATTTTACGTAAATATTTTCCAATGATTTTTGCAGAATTTTCAGTGTCATAAGCCACAAAAAGTACAAAGTAAAAAATCCAATGATACAAAAGACAGAATATGGATACATATATAGTGGACTTTTAAAAAAGGAGTCCATAAATGAAGTAGTGACATGTGGCCACAGATACAGAGGACTGACAGAGTGGAATGTGAAATTTTTGATTTTATAATGGATGTAATATACACACTTTGCCTTTTGTGTGCTTCTTTTATCTCAGGGACGGAAATGTATGGGGCTTTTTATGAGTCTATAAACGGTAAATGTCACTATACGTGGAGGCCCGGGTCTGCTAGCATCTGCCAGTTGCACAAAGCTTATTTGTTCTGCAAAAGATGGATACGACAAACTGCCTGAGCCCTTCGTCCGGATGGTGCAGAACCATTAAATCACATCCAATCGTGAAAAAAGGAGGGTGTCTCGTCCTTTATTTTTTTTGGATGCAGTCCAAAGTTGTGTTACCCCCTCCTAGATATAGGACAATTTAACTGATTTTGTCTGTGGTGATTTTTTTTTTTTTTGTCCTTGTGCCTAATCACTGGACTGCACACTACATTTTTTTTCCAGATATTTGAAATAACCTAAAATGTTGGAATTGGAGTCAACAAATTATTTTTTAATTATTTTTTCTAAAATAGGTTAGTAAAATCACAAATTGGTGCGTTTGGAGCAGTTTACAATTTTATTATACATAACCCTCTTCTGTTGTAAAAAAAAAAATTTCAATGTATAGCTGGATACGATATAGCATTGTTTATTTTTTATTGAATTATCTGATCTTGTGGTGCATATAGATTGCGAGGGGGGAAATTATTTGGAGAGGGGGTTACATTTGGAACTGTTTATGTTAAAAAAAATTCTTTGTGTAGCACTACTTTATATTGTGCCCTTGGGTTATTAGTGGCCCAGGTGTTTTCAGAGTCTAGCGATGGACCCATTATAAGCACCATCGGGAGTCGGGGTGCCAGCATGGCAGATATTGTTGCCGACGTCAACTAAATTATTGTCCTATACTCTATGGTGAGAGAGAGGACTGATTATTGTATTATTAATCATCATAATTCACCAATATGTTCCTGAGCCCTACACATTGTGTGATAGACGTGTCATGGGCCATTCTTGCCCAAGGAAGGTGCGAGTAGAACGGCTGCAACCAAGGAGGTGCTATAGGAAAGGTTGGGAATTTGGTTGTTCTGCCGCTATATTGTGGGGGTGGCAATTGGGAAGGTGGGGTATTCACTGCCTAATGTAGAGGGATAATGCAAGCCCCGCCATAGGTTTGGCTGTTCGAAACAGCAAATTGTCAAGGGGGAGTGGCTGGTAACTTCTCGGGTCCATATTAAAGAGGTTTTGTCATGAAGCAAAATCTTTTTCTGAGGCTGGCTTGTAGATCACTTAGTCAATGGGGAGAGGGCTAGGCTTGCGTAATTCTTCCCATTCTTTTCTATAGCAGTTACATATATAGTCAAGCAAGAGTGCTCGGCTACACAGGCAGTCCCTAACAACACTCCATATTACATCTGTCCCCTAGTTACAAATGGAGACTTATGAGGTATGCTGGCACTTGGAGTTCCATGTTCCACAGCAGATAGAAGCTGTGGAACGACAAGTGCCAGCATTCCACAGCAGCACAGGAGGTGAAATCATTGCTTACTGTAGAAGGGTAATACAAGCCCCACTATAGGTTTGGCTGTCCTAAATAGAAAAGTGTCAAGGGGAATGGCTGGTAACTTCTCGGGTGGCTGGAGGATCCATATTAAAGAGGTTTTGCCATGAAGCAAAATCTTTTTCTGAGGCTGGCTTGTAGATCACTTAGTCAATGGGGAGAGGGCTAGGCTTGCGTAATTCTTCACATTCTTTTCTATAGCAGTTACATATATAGTCAAGCAAGAGTGCTCGGCTATACAGGAAGTCCACGACTTACACCGTTCTGACTTACATCTGTCTCCTAGTTACAAATGGAGACATATGCGGCATGCTGGCGCATGTAGTTCCATGTTCCACAGCAGATAGAAGCTGTGGAACGACAAGTGCCAGCATTCCACAGCAGCACATGAGGTGAAATCACTGCTTAATGTAGAGGGGTAGTGCAAGCCCCACCATAGGTTTGGCTGTTCTAAATAGCAAATTGTCAAGGGGAATGGCTGGTAACTTCTCGGGTGGCTGGAGGATCCATATTAAAGAGGTTTTGCCATACAGCAAAATCTCTTTCTGAGGCTGGCTTGTAGCTCACTTAGTCAATGCGGAGAGGGCTGGTCTTGCGTAATTCTTCCCATTCTTTTCTATAGCAGTTACATATATAACCAAGCAAGAGTACTCGGCTATACAGGAAGTCCATGATTTACACCGTTCCGACTTACATCTGTCTCCTAGTTACAAATGGAGACATATGCGGCATGCTGGCACTTGTAGTTCCATGTTCCACAGCAGAGAGTAGCTGTGGAACGACAAGTTCCAGCATGCCACAGCAGCACGTAAGGTGAAATCTTCTTAACAGTAGCACAGGCAGCAAAACAAATGTAAAAACCCTTCCATGCACTATCCAAAAATAAAACAGGTACCAGTCTTTATGCATCAACACTAGCTGGGCTAATGGTTGGATCGCCAACATGGATGCCACCCTATCCCACAACTGGGACTTAACCCTAGCCTGGCAGACAATTTATGCTGCCAATTCTTAGAGTAAGATATGATAGATGAAGAAAAGCTAAGCTTGGGGATTTATAGGTTTATGGGATTTTTAGCAGGATTTCTGAGGAAACCATAATAGGACTCATAGAGAGACATCTTGCACCCAGATAGTGATTGACAGCTTTCCTTTCGTCAGTGTATGTACAAAGTAAGTGGGGTTATCAGGACTCTTACTGTCTCTCTTAGAAGTTCTGTCAGGATTTACTCTTGTTTAAAAATTATCCTCTAAATGATATAACTGTATATATCGCAGAGCTCAGCTTCTCTCCCTCTATCACATAACCCTATATATCGCAGAGCTCAGCTTCTCTACTCTATAATATAACCCTATATATCTCAGAGCTCAGCTTCTCCTCTATCATATAAACCCTATATATAACAGAGCTCAGCTTCTCTCCTCTATCCTATTAACCCTATATATCACAGAGCTCAGCTTCTCTCCCTCGATCCTATAACCCTATATATCACAGAGCTCAGCTTCTCTATCATATAACCCTATATATCACAGAGCTCAGCTCCTCTCCTCTATCCTATAACCCTATATATCACATAGCTCAGCTTCTCTCCTCTATCATGTAACCCTATATATCACAGAGCTCAGCTCCTCTCCTTCTATCATATAACCCTATATATCACAGAGCTCAGCTCCTCTCCTCTCATATAACCTATATATCAAAAGAGTTCCAGCTTCTCTCCTCTATCATATAACCCTATATATCACAGAGCTCAGCTCCTCTCCTCTATCATATAACCCTATATATCACAGAGCTCAGCTCCTCTCCTCTATCATATAACTCTATATATCACAGAGTTCGGCTCCTCTCCTCTATCATATAACCCTATATATCACAGAGCTCTAGCTTTCTCCTCCTTTCATAATAACCCTTTATATCACAGAGCTCAGCTTCTCTCCCTTCTATCATATAACCTTATATATCACAGAGCTCAGCTTCTCTCCTTATCATATAACCTATATATCACAGAGCTCACCTTCTCTCCTCTATCATATAACCCTATATATCACAGAGCTCAGCTTCTCTCCCTCTATCCTATAACCCTATAAAACACAGAGCTCACCTGCTCTCCTCTATCATGTAACCCTATATATCACAGAGCTCAGCTCCTCTCCTCTATCATACAACCCTATATATCACAGAGCTCAGCTTCTCTCCTCTATCATGTAACTCTATATATCACAGAGCTCAGCTTCTCTCCTCTATCATATAACCCTATATATCACAGAGCTCAGCTCCTCTCCTCTATCATATAACCCTATATATCACAGAGCTCAGCTCCTCTATCATATAACCCCATATATCACAGAGCTCAGCTCCTCTATCATATAACCCTATATATCACAGAGCTCAGCTCCTCTCCTCTATCATATAACCCTATATATCACAGAGCTCAGCTTCTCTCCTCTATCATATAACCCTATATATCACAGAGCTCAGCTCCTCTCCTCTATCATATAACCCTATATATCACAGAGCTCAGCTCCTCTCTCCTATCATATAACCCTATATATCACAAAGCTCACCTCCTCTTCATATAACCCTATATATCACAGAGCTCAGCTCCTCTCCTCATATAACCCTATATATCACAGAGCTCCTCTCCTCTACCATATAACCCTATGTATCACAGAGCTCAGCTTGTCTCCTAACAACTAAGCCACCAGGCTACATTATGGTAACCACTTAGTCACTGCCCTATGTGTACGGTCATTAATAGAGGTGGTGCCCCAAACTAGTAAACTTGAAGTAGGACTGTGTTTATCAGCCTTTGACCTCGGGGCTGCCCTGTGTTGTTATGTAGGACCACAATGAATATCTATAACCTAATGTTAAACTTGTTAAACAAGTCTTCGAACTTTATTACTAGTCCCATAAAATGTTATCTGTTCATCTGCAACATCCGTGTTGTCTTTCCGGGGAGTCCGCCGTACAGTTAGCTATTGACTCATGTGATTGAAGTGCTGTTGGCAGGGATATATGTAACCAGGATAGGGATGTTCTGGAAGGGAATAAGACTTAAAGGGGTTGTCTCACTACATTGATTCATCTCACCTCAGTCCTGTTTTCTTGGTTTCATTTTGAATTCAGGGGCGTGTTTACTGGCTTCCACTAGGCTGCAGTAGAAGCCAGGTCTGTAGCTATAGCGACCAGTGCTGGCAGCCTATCAGGAGAGATCAAACAGGTCTGTAGCTATAGCGACCAGTGCTGGCAGCCTATCAGGAGAGATTGAACAGGTCTGTAGCTATAGCAACCAGTGCTGGCAGCCTATCAAGAGAGATTGAACAGGACTGTAGCTATAGCAACCAATGCTGGCAGCTTATCAGGAGAGATCAAACAGGTCTGTAGCTATAGCGACCTGAGGAGCTGATGCAGCCCATACAAGAGGGCATATCTAGGAATAGGTAGGACACTGCTAATGGACACATATTCCAAAGTGACCTGGCTTCTACTCCAAATTAATATCCTGATTTGCTCAATGGTGAATTGGTCCTTGCTCATCCTGCATCATAGACCTACCACTTGAAGGGGTTGTCTCACTACAGGGATCGCTGCTTTTTATGTTAAAGATCTTGCAAAAAAAAGTCACTTTGCAATATGTGTTCATTACCAGTGTCCTACCTATTCCTAGATATCCCCTCTTGTATGGGCTGCATCAGCTCCTCAGGTCGCTATAGCTACAGACCTGTTCCATCTCTCCTGATAGGCTGCCAGCACTGGTTGCTATAGCTACAGACCTGTTTGAGCTCTCCTGATAGACTTCCAGCACTGGTCACTATAGCTACAGACCTGTTTGATCTCTACTGATAGGCTGCCAGCACTGATCGCTATAGCCACAGACCTGTTTGATCTCTCCTAATAGGCTGCCAGCGCTGATCGCTATAGCCACAGACCTGTTTGATCTCTCCTGATAGGCTGCCAACACTGGTTGCTATAGCTACAGACCTGGCTTCTACTGCAGCCTAGTGGAAGCCAGTAAACACATCCCTGAATTCAAAATGAAACCAAGAAAACAGGACTGAGGTGAGATGAATCAATGTAGTGAGACAACCCCTTTAACGAGTAAAAAATTCTAGTTCTGGGATTGTCTAAGGTAACTTTTAGTGTAACACCAGAACAGATTGTTAATCCGTTCCAAACGTTCTTCTGCAAAATTCAAAATTTTTAAGGGAATATTACAATTTGACCTCAATGTTCCTATGATATCTTACTCGGTCATAATTTTTGTTTATGCCTTTCATTTCCTATTTAACCTCTTGCCTTCCAGAATATTCCCAGCCAGCCAGAGGGTTAAGAAAACTGAGGCACACTATCCTCACCGCAGAAAGCAAACACCAACAAAAAGCCCATTGTATTCCATCCAGACTGAAACCCTCCAGTTCAATTAGTTAGGCACACACAGTCACAAAAAAAAGCCTCGCTTTCAGGCCACTGGCTGGCCGCGGAGGACAAGACGAAAGAAAAGACCGCTCTCCACAGCTTTTGCAGGGTGTCATAACAAGCAGAGAAAACTCTTATTGTGGGATTATTGGAGCTAAGAGCTCACCGGAGGGGTTAGGACTGGATCTGGAATCACGAAAAGACACGGCGGGGATGGGTCCGTGCTAACGGGGCTTAGTCTTGTGTTCTACAAGACTTGACATTAACCAACATAAAAAAAATCTGATCTCTCTTCCATGGGTCCCATGTTCACTAAACATCACAAAAAAAAACATAAAGAGAAACCAACCACATATTGGGTCTACACATTTAGGAACACTATGGAAGGAGACTAAAAGTGTCCATGTGTTGCTTTGATGTTCCGGACAAGCAAAGACAACTAATAAGAACCTTGTTTATGTCTTGGCATTACTATTTTTCCTAACTTCTCATCAAGAATAGACCTCTATTCATATTTGCTATATCAATTTGGGTAACAAACAAACCATCAAGGGATATCAACCATATATTGGGTCTACACATTTAGGAACACTATGGACGGAGACTAAAAGTGTCCATGTATTACTTTGATGTTCCGGACAAGCAAAGACAAGTATTAAAAACTTGTATATGGTTTGCCATGACTAATTTTCCTATCTTTTTTTATCAAGAATAGACCTCTACTCATGTTTGCTGTATCACTTAGAGTCAAAAACAAATCGTAAAAGGAAACCAACCATATATTGGGTCTACAGATAGAGGTACATTATGGAAGAAGACCAAATATGGCCATGTATTGCTCTGATGTTCCGGTGATAAGAACCTTGTCTATGTCTTGGCATGACTATTTTTCCTAACTTTTCTTCAAGAACAGACCTCTACTCCTGTTTGCTATATCACTTAGAGTAAAAAAAAAATCATCACTGGAAACCATATATTGGGTCTACACATCGAGGTACATTATGGAAGGAGACCAAATATGGCCATGTATTGCTTTGATGTTGTAGGGAAGAAAAGACAAGTAATAAGAACCTTGTTCATATCTTGGCTTGACTATTATTTCTAACTTTTTATCAAGAATAGACCTATACTTATATTTGCTTTTAGTCAAAAAACAAGTCATCAAGGGAAACCAACCATATATTGGGTCTACAGATGGAAGTACATTATGGAAGAAGACCAAATATGGCCATGTATTGTTCCAGGCAAGCAAAGACAAGTGATAAGAACCTTGTTTATGTCTTGGCATTACTATTTTTCCCAACCTCTCATCAAGAATAGACCTCTATTCATGTGTACTATATCAATTGGGGTAACAAACAAACAATCAAGGGATATCAACCATATATTGAGTCTAATAAGATCCTTGTTCATGTCTTGACATGACTATCTTTCCTAACTTCTCATCTACAACAGATTTCTACTCATGTTTGCTATATCATTCAGAGTCAAAAACAAACCATAAGGAGAAACCAAACATATATTAGGTGTACACACCAAAGTACATTATGGAAGAAGACCAAATATGGCCTTGTATTGCTTTGATGTTTTGGGCAAAGACAAGTGATAAGAACCTTGTCTATGTCTTGGCATGACTATTTTTCAAACTTTTCTTCAAGAACAGACCTCTACTCGTGTTTGGTATATCACTTAGAGTCAAAAAAATAATAATCACGGGAAGCCATATTTTCGGTCTATACATCGAGGTACATTAGGGAAGAAGACCAAATATGGCCATGTATTGCATTGATGTTCCGAGCAAGCAAAGAAAAGTGATAAGAACCTTGTTCATATCTTGGCTTGACTGTTTTTCCTAACTTTTTATCAAGAATCGACCTCTACTCATGTTTGCTTTTAACAAGTCATCCAGGGAAACCAACCATATATTGGGTCTATACATCAGGGAAAATTTGGGAAGGAGACCAAATATGGCCATGTATTGCTCTGGGAAAACAAAGACAAGTAATAAGAACCTTGTTCACGTCTCGGCATGACTATTTTACCTAACTTTTTATCAACAATAGACCTCTACTCATGTTGCTGTATCACTTTGGGTCAAAAAACAAATCATTGAGCGAAACCAACCATATATTGGGTCTACAGATGAAGGTACATTATAGAAGAAGACCAAATATGGCCATACATTGCTTTAATGTTACGGACATGCAAAGAGAAGGGATAAGAACCTTGTTCGTGTCTTAACATGACTATTTTTCCTAACTTATCATCAAGAATAGACCACTACTCATGATTACTATATCAACTAGGGTACCAAACAAAACCATCAAGGGAAAGCAACCATATATTGGGTCTACACATTGAGGTACATTATGGAAGAAAACCAAATATAGCCATGTATTGCTCTGGGAAAACAAAGACAAGTAGGTGATAAGATTCTTGTTCACGTCTCGGCATGACTATTTTTCCTAACTTATCATCAAAAATAGACCTCTACTCATGTTTGCTATATTACTTAGGGTAACAGACCATCAAGGGAAACCAACCATATATTGAGTCTACACATCGAGGTACATTATGGAAGAAGACCAAATATGGCTATGTATTGATTTGATGTTCCGGGCAAAGACAAGTGATAAGAACCTTTGTTATGTCTTGGCATGACTGTCTTTCCTAACTTTTCATCAAGAACAGACCTCTACTCAGGAAGAAATCAAGGGATATTGATTTCAGCTGATAAAATTAACTGGTTGCTAATCAATATCTGTTAGCAGCGCGATTGCTTCACCTGTCAGGCTCCCTGCAGAGTGAATTGACCCATTTATCCTTTCACTGATTGCCCCATCATACAAACGTGTCATTATGTATCCGTTGAAGTCAACTCTAATTGAGAGGCATTCTCAACCGTCCATTGCGTAACCCATCAATGAAGAGGACAGTTCACAACACCTAGAATTTGTACAAAGGACAGTGCAAATATGGACGCTTAAGTATGGAAAGGGAATGGTCTTTTAAAATAATTTGTTCTAGATATTTTTTAAAAAAAAGGAGAGTAGAAGGTTGAAGGAAATGGATGACCATGAGTTGTGTCACCTCCTAGTTGTTATTCTTCATCTTACATGAGGTTTTCTCTGAGCAATGTCTATTGTCCCTTTTTGTTGTATTGGATGTCCCATTCCCATGCATGGTGAGAACTAAGGGCCACATGTATGAAAACTGTTTCGGTCTAAAACTCACTTTTTTGCCCATAGGTTACTATGGGCAAAAAGTGAGTTTTAGACCTAAACAGTTTTCATACATGTGGCCCTAAGTGTGTGACATCTCATAGACACAACTTTTGAGTCATCTCAAAAAATGCAGCACTCGGGACAATTTTCCAATTTCCCTTTTTCATTAGATATGATTTAGTTATGACTGGTTTTAGTCAACAACTTTATGCAGTTTTTATTGTTGTTATTTTATGTCCGCCCAATGACTTTCCATGACAAACAGCACGATTGCAGATGTCTAAATTCTTTCTCGTTAAAGTCAGACATAGTTTTTGTCATTGTTTAAGCGAGCGATCAGCTCTTTTCCTTGAATCAGACCCCCAGGAACAATGGACGAGGCAGGCGGGAGACCCTGTTGTCTGAGAAATGAACTTGAGCAGTGGATGATTGATTGCGTCTCTTGGGAACGAATGTCCTCTGGGATTTTTTTTTTTAAGTGTTGAGAAAATATTTGGGACTGTTAGAAATTCACATTCAGGCTGGCCTCTGAAAATTGGTTTCTATTCCAATATTTGAAATCTCCCTTAAATGACAAGCCTTATATTTTATATAGTAAATTTATATGGTCTGTGGAGCAGAAGATAGTGAAGTCCTTCTCTATTTAACAAAATATTGTTTGTGTCAAAAAATAGTAAAATCGGGAAAAATTATGCATTTTTATTACTTTTATTACATGAAAATAATGTAATATCTTCTCTCATGTTTAGGATTATAAAAATATATGTATTTGGAGCCTGACTTTGTTGACTGAAGGCAAATTTGGCAAACAAAGCACCTCATTGACTGGCACCATGATGAATTAGAGCAAAGCTTAAAAATTTGGCTATTTTCCAAGCCTCAAGGCCTTATCGTGCTGTGTTTTTGACTGTTAAAAGTTCGATAGGAGATGACTTTCCCCAGAGACCTGATACCTTGTCTAGATGTGAATTCTAAAGATCGGGTCACAAGGGAGAAAAATCCACCATCAAATTAGTAGCAATTGGGCCGGATCAGCTAGAAACCTATTTTAGACCAGATTTAGAGCAAGGTTGGATAGCCATGGAAAGGACCATGATACCATGTTGGGGGAAAGACCAGTAAAATGGATGGAAAAAATTTCATGGATGGAACAAATTTCATGAATGAGATAAATTGGTTTTTTGGCAAAAAATTGGCATTATTATCATAACACTTTCCATGTATACAACCTGACCTTCCATATGTACAATCTAATAATTGGGTCACAGCTTGGCCATATAAGAGGACCCAAGTTATCTGAAGGTTGACAAAGCTCAAATTTTCTCAAAGAGATTGTCCTACATGTCTGGTGAATACAATCACACAAAGACTCTAATGATTGATTGCATTCTCTAAGTGTCTGTTGGCTTGAAAGTATCTGATGACCATTGGTGTCATGGGCCATATGACACTCTATAGACATCCAAAGACCGTACACTACTATCTGCAAGTGTGTACGTACTAGAACACCTCTTAGGCCATTGCTACATGAAATAAAATATTCAATATGGTTTATTGTAGAAGCCAAACATTGGGGCTAGATAGGAGGGTACTTTTAGGTGGGCCTATACTAGAATGGTGCTATGAAATTATACTAACTGATAGTTTCTAAATACAGAATTTTTAATTTACGAAATATTAGGAATTACAAAGATGAATGGCAAAAGATGGCCCTGGCTTGGCACTGTCAATAGAAACCCAAGTTCAACCAATTCCCTTGGATATTAAACTCGAACATGGTGTATATAGGGTAAAGTATAAATGGCTAACTTTATATTTGAACCAAAAAACACTTAAAAAGTGACTTTTTTTGAGGGGGGGGCAGTGACATTTTGGGTCACATGTATGAACCTGTTTAGGTCTAAAACCCACTTTTTTGCCCATAGCTTACTATGGGCAAAAGAGTGAGTCTTAGACCTAAGCAGTTTCATATATGTGGCCCTTTTTGTCTCCACTTTTGTGGGATTTTTCTTTGTAAATTTTTCCTTAGAAACTCTAAGTAATAAACCACATTGGTGTTCAGTGGAGCAATCTACTCCTCAAATAGTCTAATGACATAAAAAACGAGCAGTGTGAACATCACATACTTCACACCACAATAGTAATATGCGTCACCAGACTGTAAAAATTTATTTTCAATTTATTTTTTAAAAAAAAATAAATTACTTGTTTTTTTCTAGTATTATGAACATCATTGACATAAAACTTTAATACCATAATATAGTTGTCATCCTCTAATTACTACACTGCTCCCAATGGTATTTTATTTCACTTTATTAGGCCATGGTACTTTCTTCTATAGCACACAGAGTGTATTGAGGCATCTATTGCATCTCATAATACCATCAGTCCTTGGAACATACATGTCAGACTGCCTATTAATATCATGTATATTACTGGTGACCACCATCACAGGTCAACGTGGCTCTGATTATTATAAGCTTATAACGTTTGGTTGAGACAAATCCTGTAAATGCATCATTGGTGACACATCTTTATCCCATTCTATAAGTGGATAAGGAAAGTAGTCATGTCGGGCAGTCTTCCCCTTTACTGGGATATCCTAATGTGGTCAATGTAATTTATTGTACTATATATCAAGAGCAGCTAGAGGATGAGGTCCACAGCTTTAATTACCTGGTATATCATGTACTCACTGCAAAATATGTAAATTGCTATATACAGTGGTGACTGTGAGCTCTTAACTGGTAATGGTCAGCCTAGTGTCACATAATGTATAGATATATGTGTGTGTGTATATAGATATATATGTGTGTGTGTATATATAGATATATGTGTGTGTATATAGATATATATGTGTGTATAGAAATATGTGTGTGTGTATATAGATATATGTGTGTATATAAATGTGTGTGTATATATATGTGTGTGTATGTATATATATGTGTGTGTGTATATATTTGCATGTATATATATGTGTGTGTGTGTATATAGATATATATGTGTGTATATAGATATATATATGTGTGTATAGAAATATGTGTGCATATATATATATATATGTTTGTATATATATATATGTGTGTGTATATAGATATATATGTTTATATATATATATATGTGTGTGCATATATATATTTATGTGTGTATAGATATATATGTGTGTATATATGTGTGTGTGTATAAATATACACATATATATATATAAATATAATAAACATATCATGTATACATATATCATATAAACATATCATATA